>CM023948.1:7193201-7254178 GCA_013407115.1 Glycine latifolia | reverse complement strand
ATATATATATATATATATATATATATATATATATATATATATATATATATATTGCTAATGTATTCTTTATATAAAAAAATAAGCGAACACCTGTTAGGCTGTTACTAAATATTTATGAGATTTGTTAACGTATATTTATTTGTTTTTCATAATTACAATTAATCTTAAAATATATTTAAATATAACTTATTAATGTACTCCTAAAAAATAAGTAAGTATTGTCCATTAACAAATTTTTATATGCATCATTTTTAGTCGAAATACATATAGCATATACATAACAAAAATTAGGACCAAACCCGGCCCCCAACATCTTTTCTCTTATAACTAATTTTGCCGATTAAGAAAAACTCCTATAACTAATTTATTTACAAACATATATTTACTTATTTTGTTAGAAAGAGTATGTTAATAAGTTATAATTATGAATATCTTAAAATGACTAAGTTTTAATAATTAATTTACTCCTTTTAAAAAAATTAAGTAAACATCATATATTAGTAACTTTTTTTTTAGAATTTATTAACGTACACTCACTTTATTTTTAGAATTAGTATTTTAGCATGTTGTAATCGATGTTATCTTAAAATGCATCTAAAAATATATTCTTTTTTAAAATAAAGCCACAAAGGGATGTGCGTTAACAATTTTTTAAAAAAATTATGCATTATTAATTAGTATAATTATATATTGTTAAAAGAAATATAATTAAAACAAAACTTGCAAGCTCTTATATTCGTCCTTTAGCATTCGGAATAAACAGCTTACTTTTTTCTAATCTTATACGTATACTTTTTTTATATTCATATAAAAATTAAAGATAATATACTAAGAGATTTACATATAATACTCACACATCATGTTTAATTATCTGAAGTAAATCTCCTTAATCTAATCTTATATTCTAAACTTAATATATAATTAATAATTAATGCTATTTTTTACAATGAAAATCAAACTTGATCATGTATTAAGATTTATAACAATTCATGCAATATGCTCATTCAACTGAATTAGATTTATTAATTATAATTAATTTTATTTGTAAATAAAAATATAAAAAAATATACATGATGATTGATAAAAAGAAAAGGAAAATGAAATAAAAGTGAGTAATAAATAACCTAACAGGGAGAGATGAAAAAATATATATTAAACTTGTTTCACAAATTTATATTCTATATTTTATTTGACCAGTTGATATTAATAATTGACGAGGGTTATACCTTTTTTTAAAGGAGACGAGGGTTATTCTTTTTTGGATACAAGGAGACTAGGGATGTACCAATATACTAGTTAATATACTTCTTTTAACCTATTAATTAAAATTTATTAAAAACTGTCATATTATAAATATGATTCGTTAACTAAAATATGAGGCTTAAATTTTTTATGATTTTCAATCAATTTTAAAATTAATAAAATTAATAAGTGTAAAGAAACAGAGAAAAACATGATTTGATTCCTTCGATAGAGTATGGGAGATAAACCAATATCAGCAAGTCTGCAACATATAATCACCGGTTTGAATTTGCATTAGAACTACAAGTTAGACATCAAAACATGCATAATAATGATAATGTTATACCGAAATGTTGTTGGTTTAAGTATAAATGAGTTCTGATTTTTTAAGTGAAACTTTGAATTTTGAGTCATGTGGATATAAAAAAAGTGATTAGGAATATAAAAAGTTTAATAAAAATAGTCAATTAAATTTTCTGAAAGAAATTAATCGATGATAAAATCGTTAGATATTTCGCGCCAATAACTTTATTAAAAATAATAATGCTCTTGATAAAAAAAAATAATAAACACTTAATCTAATAGGATTGTCAAATAGATACAATATGCTATTATCGCATGAATATAGAGAGAATATAATTATAGAATTTGTGCATCTGGAATAAAGAATTGGTTCGTCTTGTTCTTCATGAAATCCGAGTAAACCATGAGAAAAACTAGAACCAGAGAAGACTACTTTTTAGATAAATGATTTATCAAAAAACTTGTATCTCATCGTATGAGGGCAAGGATCTTTCATTGGGCATCAATTGAATATATAGCTCAATGACAATTCATCACGGACTATTAATTCAGAACAAAAGCCCAATACAACATCCCTTAATTAATTAAGTGTTATAATAATATCAATAGCCATAATTAATATATTAGTAATTAAATTATAATTCTTAATAATTTGATTAATATTAATCCATAAATAGATTAATTATTTAATTAATCTCACAAAATTTTCATAATCGGCTAGGAAAAAAAGTTTATGGAATCATATGATGAATTAACATGTCAAGTTGTTAACTCAATTTTAATCAAAAGGATTGTTTCTAGACTTAACCAGGCACTATAGTCTAAAGAGGATATTATGATTTGAATTGCAGAACGTTAAACTGCATGAAGATTATTAAAAACCACAAAAAAGGATAAATTAACAGAAATATTATGCATTAATAATAAATTAAACATTCTGATAGGTAGATTGATAAATCAATCAAAGTGCATGTAGTATATTATGTTATAAATTAATTGCTCATCTTTTTCTCATCGTAATTATACCAAAATTAAAAGATGTAACAGACACGCATTGAGAAAAAATAAATTCATAAACTAAAACTAACATCAATGTATCAAAAGTGATACTGTTATATAATACATCAACTTTAATATCTCACACAAAAAACAAAAAATAAAATAGAGACAGATAAACACACATACTGAACGAAAATTAAATTAATAAATTAAAACTACTAATATATACACATCGATGTGTAATAAATTAAAAGACACTTTTTTGCAACCAATAATTTTAGCGTTTCACCTAGAATTTAACACGAAATTAAACCTCTGATAGATAGATAAATCAATCAAAGTGCATGGAAGACAGAAAACATGAAAAATAAATTATAATTAAATTAATCAAAGAAGACTCTCCAAAATGAGTTTTCTCATTGAAGTAGTATTATGTTATAAATTAAGTGCTCATATTTTTCTCATCTTAATTATACCAAAATTAAAATGATGTAAACTCACACAGCAAAAATAAATTGATAAACTAAAACTAACATCAATGTATAGTAAGAGACACTGTTATATATATAATACATCAACTTTAATATCTCAAAAAAAAATGCAGACAGATAAACACATATATACCGAACGAAAATTAAATTAATAAACTAAAACTAACATATACACCAATGTGCAATAATTAATAAAATACACATTTTTGCAACATATTAAAATTAAAGTTTCACGTTTCACCTAGAATTTAACACGAAATATATGATTTATTATCTGGTCAACATTTAACTGATGAAAAACATAACATTAACAAGAGAGGATTAATAATTCTCATATCTTAATAATTAGTATATATGGTAGATAAAGCACGTTTAACCTATGTTCCCACTTCTCAATTAAATTAAGATGACTTCAAATTTAAAGAATGTCACTTTCAAGTTTCAACCATTGCTTGCCAAGGGTTAGTAATTAAGTACTTAATAAATTATGCATGAGCAATGCATTCCTAATTGTTTAATGAAAAGTGATCACGGTGGTTCTATAATGTAAGCTCTTCATCCACCTAATTATATAAAGTTCCAATTAACTCGCCTTTCCAAAACATTCAAAACTGCAAAATTATTCTGCACTAAGCTTTTTTCCAAAAACATCATACACAACATGTCTTCTCTAAGATCCACCATGTCAAATGATCATTCTAAATTAACCTTTGATGAGCTCCGATGGGTGATTAACATCCGCAAAACCCTTGAAGAAGAGCTTGAAGAAGATGGTGATCAATTTGCTGTGTCCATCTTCAGCGTGCCAAAGCTCCTTATGGCTAGTGATCCAGACTCTTATGTCCCTCAGCAGGTTGCAATTGGCCCTTACCATTATTGGCGTCCAGAGCTATATGAGATGCAAAGGTACAAGATTGCTGCAGCAAAAAGATTCCAGAAACATCTACAAAGCTGCAAGTTAGAGAATCTCGTTGATCAATTGACCAAGTTGGAGCAAAGGGTTCGAGCATGCTACCACAAGTTCTTGGATTTCAACGGGGAAACGATGGTGTGGATGATGACGGTTGATGCCTCATTCTTGCTTGAGTTTCTTCAAGTTTTTGCCATGCAAGAAGGAGCCAAGGTACAAAGGGTTTCTTCTAGCATGTCTCACTTGGTGGACTATGCTGGGAAGAAATCAGCTCATAATGCAATTTTGAGGGACATAGTAATGCTTGAGAATCAAATCCCATTGTTTGTGTTGAGAAAGATGCTTGACCTCAAATTCTCATCACTTGAAGCTGCAGATGACATGCTGAGCTTGATGTTCATAGGGCTTTTCAAAGAGATTTCTCCTTTCAAGATGATGGAGGAGTATCCAAACATTCAAGTCTCGGAAAATGTGCATTTGCTAGATTTCTTGTATAATGTGATAGTGCCCAAATTAGAACAACAGTCAGACACAATTGAAGTTGAGTTTCAACAAGAAGAACAAAAGGAAGGAAATGATGAAGAAGCAACCTCAAACTCCAGCCATGTTAAGCAATTCTTCAGTGAAGTATGGAAGCTACTTTCAAAATTAAACAAAGGGCCAATGAAGATGGTCAAAAAGGTAATTGTATCTAAACCTCTCAAAGTCTTTGTTCAGTTGCCTTGGAAAATCGTGTCCAACCTTCCAGGACTTAAGGTTATGAAGCAACCTCTTGAACATTTCTTATTCTCTCAAGAAAAAGGAGATGAAAATAAGGGAGAAAGTGCGAGTTCAAGATCCAATAGTCTCATGAACAAGCCACCCTCAGTGGAGGAAATCACTATTCCTTCCGTTACAGAACTCTTGAATTGTGGCATTCGTTTCGTACCTACCAAGGGAAGCATATCAAGCATCAGTTTTGACGTGAAAACATGCACGTTTTACCTTCCCACAATAGGTTTGGACGTTAACACTGAAGTTTTCCTGAGAAATTTGGTTGCATATGAAGCATCAGTTGCATTGGGGCCATTGGTTATAACCCGTTACACTGAGTTGATGAACGGGATTATAGACTCGGAGGAAGATGCAAAGGTTCTCAGAGAAAAAGGGATCATTCTGAACCACTTGAAGAGTGATAAAGAAGTGGCTAACTTGTGGAATGGGATGAGCAAGTCATTGAGATTATCAAGGGTTTCATTATTGGATAAGGTCATTGAAGATGTTAATAAGTATTACAATGGTAGAATGAAGGTCAAAATTTGGAAATTCATGAAAGTTTATGTGTTCAGTTCTTGGCAGTTTTTGACATTCCTAGCTGCCCTATGCCTCTTGCTCTTGATGGCTTTGCAAGCTTTCTGCTCTGTCTACACTTGTAGTCGTTTTTTTCCAATCTGCACTAGATTCCCAGTGATTGATATGTCATGATGTCAAGTATTAATAAATGGAGTATTTTTTTAATGTGATAACCCAATTACTCACGATGTGGTGTTGGTTGTTACTAAAACGTATCTTTTGTGATCATGAAATTGATTCCTCTTGTTTCAATATTTAAAGTTATCTCAAGTTTATCATTATCTTATCTTAACTTGTTGACAATTGGTCTGTTTAATAAACTTGGCCAATCACTATAGCCAAGTTAGACTTCAGTAATTTACTACCTATGGCCTTTTCAGTGAAGGAATATTCTTTTTATTACCTTAAAACCCCGAACCCAAATTAAATGTTAGATTGATAATTTTATCATTTTTCTAAATTAAATTTATATATCAAACAGTACTGATGCGAAAACGAGCAACAATAATGACATTAATTAATTTTTTTCCCCATTATTGTGGAGAAGCATGATGAGGGATAATTAATATGGATTATCCAAACTGGCTAAGAGCTTGTGATAAATAAGTCATCTATTTGTTGTATTTGAGAAATATTTCACTACAATCATTTTATGTGCAACGCGCACCGACCAAAATAGAAACTACTCCTACCTTGTATGCTTCTCTCTATCAAGTTAAGATAATTCAATTTAAGTGTGATTAATTTCTGAATAATGAATTAATCTTATAGTCAACTTAAAGGATTAAAATTTGTGTAAATATCTAAAAATTTATCAAAAAATTAAAAATTATAATTATGGTGGTTAAAAAAATAATCTATTTTTTCTTTGTTATGATAATAAACCTTGTTTTGGTGGTGAAATTATTATCATAAACTTAGTTTATTATGGTGACGAAGAAAAAATGAATTATTTTTCGAATGTAAACCTTTAATTTGCATCTTCGTCATTAACAAACGCTGCGATGTCAAAAGAAAAATGGAATAATGGTGAAGTTGTGACTATTTAATGAAAAAAACTATATCTTATGCTTAGATGATTAATTAATATTGTCAAAAAGAAAAAGATGGTTAACCAATTAAATAGTGAATACTTCGCTTTTAAGTTTCTCACCACATAATTCATTCACCGCATTATTTTTTTTTTAAAGATAATAAAGGTTAATCTGGTTAATGAGGATAAAACTCATATTCTATAAGATTTTGAATTTTGTTATTTATGTGAGAACTTTTATTAATAAATAATTTATAAATACTTCTATATATATATATATATATATATATATATATATATTCTTTTAAATCTTAAAACTTGTTCAAGTTTTAAAAAGTCTTAAAGATTTAACTTAACCAAATTTTCCTTAACCCAAAAAAATATTAACAGTGAGAAGCTAATTAGAAGTAGAGTGTTCTCGGGTATGAGTCACTTGTAAATCCAAATTAATTCAAACTAATCAAAATAATTTGAGTTGAATAATTTTTGTATTTATATTAAATATGAATCAAACCAATCAAATATGTTAAGTTTTTAGTTAAGTCATAAATTTTTTAATATCTGAACTCATGACCCATATTGATCTAACATATTAATATGTTAATTTGTATTAAATTAAAAAAATCAATTACTAATTTAACTAAGAGTGAGTGAGAGTTCTCCACTCTCCTCTCCTTTCTCAATTACAAATCATAATTTCACTCTCACAAAAATTAGGATTCAAACTATTTTAGATTTAGTGAAAATTTTATATGCACAATTCATTTGACTATTTAAGAACGTTAGAATTTTCAAGCTATGAAATAATATTTTTAGTTTTTGGATTTTTAAACTTTGTGGGTGGGATGCTTGTTTATTATACTACAATTTTTAAACCATGTTTAACTTAGAATGTTAGCCTATGTGATGTTGACAACAATAATGTGATTCATCT
This sequence comes from Glycine latifolia, assembly GCA_013407115.1. Classification (NCBI taxonomy): domain Eukaryota; kingdom Viridiplantae; phylum Streptophyta; class Magnoliopsida; order Fabales; family Fabaceae; genus Glycine; species Glycine latifolia. The sequence goes on along the minus strand of CM023948.1, from coordinate 7,246,934 downwards.
CCTTGATTTTTTCTTTCACTATTTGACCATAGGTAACAATTGGAAAGGTGTACGCCCAACACAAATTGGTTTGAATTGAGTTTTTTTTTTTTCTTGAAAAATCGACTCAAACCAACCTTTCAAATTTGATTAAATTAAATCATAAATTTGGTCAAATCCAATACAAACCGATCCGTGTACGCCCCTATACATCTTTAATAAAAGGTTAATTAAGACACACATCACCTAAACCTTAGTACTATTTTTTTATTTTTAAAAAATTTCATATATACTAATAAAAAAATCAAATGATAAGCTTTGTCTTTATAGGTATTGACTTAATCTAACAAAAAATTGTTAATCTTCTTGTCAAAACTGCACACCAAAAAATATTTGTACATTGACACAAATAATAAGAAATATTCCCCATCTATCTATCTATATATATATATCCCGTGCTATTTTATTTAAACTTTAACATTTTAGCTTTAAATAATATATATATATATATATATATATATATATATATATATATATATCAATCACTCATATTAATAATATAATCTTATGTATCACTTAAAAAACATAACTTATCCCGTTCGATAAGATCAAAGAATGAGAGATATTAGTGTTGATATCATCGCTCAAATAGCAAACGGCGTGATATATCAATCACTAAATGTCGTCCAATAAAACATCCCTATTAATTTGTTAAGCCAATTACACAATTTTGTTCCTAGCAAAATGTTGTGATCGTTAACATTTTACCATTATTTAAAACTAAATGTCACCCTCATAAAACTTTAACCCAGACCAAGGGAAAAGAAGATATAGTTGAAATGTTCAATACTTTTTTAAAAGAGAGAAATAACATGAAAATGGGAATGCTCATTATGGGCCATGTCATGAAATGGACCCTTTAATTATGAGAATTATCGGAAACAAGCCAATTTACACATTTTCTAAAAGCAAGTGGGAGGATACATATATTAACAACAACAACAACAAAAAAGCAAGTGGGTGGTTACATATTACACCTTTTCTTCAGGTCAAAGGAATCTTTCAATTAATAAATATATTAAAACGAAAGTAAGGCTCAACATGCAAAACAAACTTCACTTTTTTTTCCTTCATTCCATGTACTGTTTCATTCCTGATGAAGAGATTGTACTTACTATGCTCGTTTTTCTCATTCATTGTACATAGTATATATTATATTGTATAAAAAGAAAGGTGAATCAAACCTATATACGTAACGCTTAAGAGATCACATTTCTAAGTTAAAGCGACTTAAAATTTCAAAGATTAATGCTAGTGCCAACTTGCCGGTAAGAGCAATGACTTTCATAATTAAGCACGAGAAAAACAATCGTTTTGAGGGGAATAAGTGAATCAAGTGATCAAATATAATTCCCATGGTTTTTATATATAAATAACATTAATGTTCATGTTATTATGCGCCAACAAAGTATTAAAGCTTCATCTTCTTATGTCCTAAGTCCTAACTCCTTCTTATGTGAATATAGTTAATATCTAAAGATTCCACACAGCCCATTATTTGCGGATAGTTTTTACATTAATATCATACATATATGGCTTCTCTAAAATCAGTTCTATCTCTTGACTCAAAGTATAACTTTGATGAGCTCCAATGGGTCATCCAAGTCCGTAGAACCCTTGAAGAAGAGCTTGATGAAGATGGTGAATTCCCCGTATCCATCTTCAACGTCCCAAAGCTCCTTAGGGCTTGTGATCCAGATTCGTATATTCCTCAACAAGTTGCACTTGGTCCTTACCATTGTTGGCGTCCAGAACTGTATGAGATGCAGAGGTACAAGCTTGCAGCAGCAAAAAGATTCCAGAAACAATTACGAAGCCTCAAGTTTGATAATATCGTTGACCAATTGACCAAGTTGGAGCAAAGGATTCGAGCATGCCACCACAAGTTCTTGGATTTCAACGGGGAAACTTTGGTGTGGATGATGACAGTTGATGCCTCGTTCTTGCTTGAGTTCCTCCAAGTCTTTTATTGTGCCATTCAAGATGGAACAAAATTACCTAGGGGAAATTCATATCATAATGCAATTTTAAGGGATATTGTAATGCTTGAGAATCAAATACCAATGTTTGTGTTGAGAAAGATGCTGGAGTTCAAATTTTCATCACTAGAAGCTGTTGATGACACGCTGATGTTGGAGTTTATAAGTCTGTTCAAAGAGATTTCTCCTTTCAAGATGATGGAGGAATATCCAACCATTCAAGTCTCAAAGAGTGCACATCTGCTAGATTTCCTATATCACATGGTTGTCCCCAATATGTTAGAACACCAAGATGCAGTTGAGATTGAGGTTCAACAAGGAGATCAAGAAAAGGATGGAAATAAAGAATCAAACGCTGACTCCAGCCATGTTAAGCAACTCTTTAATGAACTATGGAAGTTGCTTTCAAAATTAAATAAAGGGCCGGTGAATATAATAAAAAAGGTACTTGTATCTAGACCTATGAAAGTCTTTGTTAAGTTGCCATGGAAAATCATAACCAACTTTCCAGGAGCTAAAATTCTAAAACAACCTGTTGAATGGTTATTTTTCTCTCAAAATGAAGGAGAAAGTTTGAGCTCAATTAGATGCTCAAATACTCTCATGATCAACAAGCCACCCTCGTTGGAGGAAATCGCTATTCCTTCCGTTACAGAACTATTGAATTCTGGGGTTCGTTTCTTACCCACAATTGGAAGCATATCAAACATTAGTTTTGACGCGAAAACATGCACGTTTTACCTTCCGATAATTGGTTTAGACGTTAATACTAAAGTTTTCCTGAAAAATTTGGTTGCATATGAAGCATCAGTTGCATCAGGGCCATTGGTTATAACTCGTTACACTGAGTTGATGAACGGAATTATAGACTCAAATGAAGATGCAAAGATTCTCAGAGAAAAAGGGATTATTCTGAACCACTTGAAGAGTGATAAAGAGGTGGCTAACCTGTGGAATGGGATGAGCAAGTCCTTAAGATTGTCAAGGGAACCACTGTTGGATAAGGTCATTGAAGATGTTAACAAATATTATAACGGTAGAATGAAGGTTAAAGTTGTGAAGTTCATGAAGGCATATGTGTTTGGTTCATGGCAAATCTTAACATTCCTTGCTACCATCATGCTCTTGATGTTGATGACCTCGCAAGCTTTCTGCTCTGTCTATACTTGTAATTATACTTTCAGTGATACTTCAGAGTGATTGCGTCGATTTGCATTGTTTTTTATTTTATTTGATACTAGTGTAAAAAAGAATCTTTCGTGCATGGACTTCTAAATACCTCTATATATATATATATATATATATATATATAGTGTAACTTATTTTAAAAGATGTATTTGTTGTTTGAATTTTTTTTTAGAAGAACTATGGTTGGTTGAAAGTTAAAATAAAATGTTGTGATGTTTTATAATTACTACTAGCCTAAAAATATTGAGAAGAAAGATGATCCAATGAATTTATTTTGTTTATAATAATTATAGATTATAAATTTTTGCTATGCCTCATTTTTAGAATAATAATACACCAATATTTGTTATAGTATAAATATTTTATTGACACTTTTTTTATTTCTGTTTTAAATTTTTAGCACACAATATAAGTAAATCTAGACTTAATTAGAACTATATGTACATGAATCACAAAAATTTAAAACTTCTAATCATTTAGAAAAAAAGTCACATAATTCTGTGTGTTACTTTCTAATAAATCTTGAACATTTATAATTATATGTGAGGTTATTCAATATTTGTTATTTTCAGTATCAACCTAAGAAAGACTTTTCAATTTCATACACTTCTTATAAATTATCCGATCATGACTACGTTTCTGTGTATTTTATTTGTTAACTAACTCGAGGATTCCAATTCCGATTCCGAAACCCGTATTACCTTTTCTAGATAAGATTTTAATATAAAATTAATTATTCCTGTTTAAAATGTTAAAACTTAAAAAAAAAGTTTAGATAAGATTCGATTTCTCCGTAACTTTTCTCATTTATATTTTAGCAATGATTTTTATACTTTAGATATTGATTTCTATATTTTTTTTGTTAAGCTTTTAATTATGGATTAATAAATAACCAAAATTTAAACTAATAAGTGCATATAATCGTTTGCATTTAAAAACTGACGCTACATACACACGACAAAATTGAAATCAGCCAAATCCCGTAGGTAAACAAACTAGAGAAAATATTTTTGTCCAATAAGAATTTATAAATTATTTTACAATAAGCATGTTTTGATTTCAGCCAGCCTTTGGAACCTAACTCACCAAAAAATTTCCTCTAACAAAAAGAAAAATATTTTACAACAAACTAAGAGAAATAAAAGAAAAGAGAAAACACATATAATATGATAAATGTTTCATCCTTACTTAAATTTGGAAAAATTTAGAAGTTCAAATCTAAAAGTTAAAAATCAATTAAATAAGTTTTCAGTAAAATTATAACTCAATCAAAACTACTTGAGAGAGTTAAATAAAACATCTTAGCAACACCTTTAATGTTTACTAAGATGGCAATTCCACCAGACCACAAGAGCCCTCGTACAATATCTCTATTATGTGTATAATATCTTTTATCACGTGTAATATTATCTTTTATCACACGAACAAAAACTGCATGGTGACCCAACAAGTGGTTCAACGCTTATGCTCTTTTTCGTTTAGCTTCATTTGCTCTCAACTCTTTTTTATTGTTCAAAATATTAAGAACTAAAATAAATAAAAAATGCAAGGACGAAAAAAATAAAAGACACTAATTTGTCAAGATTAAAAAGATATTTTGACATTTTTCTCTAACAAAACAATATTTTACAACAAATTATGATAAATAAAAAATAAAAAAAATATAATAAGATAAATGGTATAATAAAACATAAAGAAAAAATCATTTATGGAAAGTATTGTTAAAAAATATTTTAAAAATAGTATGACTTATCAACTTTTAAACTATAAGTATGTCAAATCCTATATAGAAACACATTCAAACAAATTGGTCAGAAAGATATATAACAAGTAAAGAGAAACAACTAACGTGGTATGTGATAAAAAAAAAAGAAAAAAAGTGTAAATCGACATAATTACTCGGAAGTGTTGCTAAAAGTATAATTACAAGTATAGACACAGCAGAAGACTTGCAAGGTCATCAACAGCAAGAGCAATATGGCAATATTGTCGCTAAGAACGTCAAAATCTGCCATGAACTAAACACATAAGCCTTCGTGAACTTCACAAATTTAACCTTCATTCTACCGTTTTAATACTTGTTAACATCTTCAACGACCTTATCCAACAATGGTTCCCTTGACAATCTCATCGACTTGCTCATCACATTCCACGTACTAGCCATTTATTTGTCACTCTTCAAGAGCTTTAGAATTATCCATTTTTTTCTTAGAGTATATTTGGATGAGGTAATTTAAAATTTTATAGAATTTTAAATTTTTAAAAATTTTAAATACTTCAATTGAAATTCTTTTATTTTTAAAATTGTGTGTTTAAATAAAGAAATTAAATTTTTTTATTTTTAAAATTTTGTATTTGAATAAAGAAATTAAATATTTTACATATGAGTTGCATAGTAGAACAATAAAGGAGCATCACATTTTAGAAGCAAATTAAAATTTCATATTTTAATTGTTTAAAATTTTATTTTTAAATTTTAAAAATTTAAATTCTTCGTATAAAAATGTTCAAAAATTTTAAATTCTCTAATAAATTAATTTTATCATTTAAAATTTTCTATCTAACCTGATTATCAACTCAGTGTAACGGGTTATAACCTAGGGCCCTGACGCAACTGATGCTTCGTATCCAGCCAAATTTTTTAGGAAAACTTTAGTATTAACATCCAAACCTATTGTTGCTGCAAGCTTGTATCTTTGCATCTCATACAGCTCTGGACGCCAACAATGGTAAGGACCAATGGCAACTTATTGAGGAATATACGAACCTGGATTACAAGCCATAAGGTGATAAGGAGCTTGGGAACGCTGAAGATGGATACGGAGGAATCACCATCTTCATCAAACTCTTCTTCAAGGGTTCTTCGGATTTGGATGACCAATTGGAGCTCGTCAAAGTTATACTTTGAGTCAAGAGACATAAGTGATTTTAGAGAAGACATCCTATATATGGATGATAATAATGTAAAAACTAAACGCAAATAATGACAGTGTTTAATCTAATATTACAAAATGGTAAAAATTCATTTTTTACATCGATTACAAAAATTTAGAAAAGTAACTTTTATATCTTTTTTTACCTATTTGATAGTAAAATAAAATAAAAAATTGAAATTTTATATGGTTAAATTTGTAATATGTTGAAAATTAGATTATAAAATTTATGAAAAATATTTGAGTGATAAAATCTACAAAGATCTAAAATTAGGTGATAAAATTTTCAAAAATAAAATTTAAGTGATAAAATTTACAAAATAATGAAAATTTAATGATAAAATACACAACAATTAAGTCTATTAATTATTTTTACGTTCTGAGGGGAAGGAGGACTTAAGGACATAAAAGAGGATGAAGCTTAATTTGGTTGGCATAATCATATACATGAACATTGTTATTTATAAGAACCATATGAATTATATTTTATATCACTTTCCCTCGATCGAGCAAATGTTTTTCTCATGCTTAATTTTGATAGTCATTTCCCTTCACCGGCAAGGTTGGAATAATAATAGTTGAAATTTTAAGTCACTTTAACTTAGAAATGTGGTTTTCGCAAGTGTTAATATACCTTACCTTTGTTTTGACAATATAATATATAGGATTGCCAATGAATGAGAAATACGAGCAAAGTAGAAATACTTTATCAGGAAGGCTACAGTACATGGATTGAACAAAAAAAAAGTGAAGTTTGTTTTGCATATTGGGCCTTACTTTCGTTTAAATTTTTTTTTATTAATTGAAGGCTAAAATGTATTTTGCGTGCATGAAAATATATCAACATATGAATTTGGTCTTTATAAAATTTTAGTCTGTTTCGTCCTCTTAAAATTATATAACGTGCTTAATTGGATAATGAACCCCAAGGAGTGTATGGAGATGCAAGGTTCGTAGGAGTTTTTCGGATGTTTTCTGAATATACATAGGAATTTGTTCAAACACATGGTGGCCAACTTTATGGGACGCATGTACTGGAACAGTTTCAAGATCGAAAATACAATAAGAAGATCTAAGCACTCAACAACAACAAAGAAAAGAGATGGAGTAACAGTATCAGATCATTCAGATGTCACAATGGGTAAACATCAGTTTTATCAAAAGCTGTAATATATGAATGGTGTTGCATAGTTCTCCGGCGAAGATGAGGCGACAGCGGTAATGGAAACCTCCTTTCTCTTCCGCGTCAAGCTTGCGGAGCTCTGCACCTCGTCCCTCCCTCGCCCGAGTGAGCCACCGAGTCGTGCAACTTGGACGAGTAGTCATCGTCCTCCTCTGCTACCACCAATCCATCACCATAAACCTGGCAACAACAATACCCCTTCTCCTCCACTTACCACCAACCCATCACCATAGACAACGCAGCACCGCTACATAACAGAAAACACAAATGAACATCGAATAAACAAAGGAGATCGAGAGAGAGGAAAACGAAAGAGAGACAAAATAGAATGGGAGACGCAGCGGCTTCCGACGACGGCGGCGGCATCGGTGCACTTCTGTTTCTTTTCCCCCTCCTTGTACGAATTTCTTCCTTCCTCCGCTGCTCCCATCGTCGGAATTTCATCACCGAAAGAGTAAAGTCGCTGCGCCCAAATCAGCTTGTTCGTCTCCTTCGACCTCCAAAGGCGTAGAAGAGAGAGAAGGGTCACATGTTCATTTTTTAGCATATATACATGAGACACGTAGGTTCGGATAAGTTACCATGAATTTGAACTTCACTCTAAACTTTTATAAAAATAATAAATTTTACAGTAACAAAATTCATACTTTGTTATATTTACAGAAAAACATATTTTAATCTTGTAAAGATTTCTTCGATTAACAGAAAACAAAAGGTAAAATATTTAACATCTCCCACTTCTTTTTTATTCATATGTAACCTCTCACTTGCTTTTAAATAATGTATAAGTGTGCTTTTGCCTATAATTCTCGTAATTAAAGGGTCCATTATTTAATGTCATAAGCCATGATGTGCATTCCCACTTTCATGTTATTTTGTTGTTTAAAGAAGTAGGCTCTTGCTATTTACATCTCCCAATTCTACTAAGTAGTCCCCATATCCCCTTTCTACCTCCCAACTACCAATTGTATCCTTTTTTTTCTTAAAGATGTACACTTCTTTTACTTTCTGAAAATTTACTTCCATTTCTTTTGCTTTCTGAAAATTTACTTCCATAATTAAATATACTTATTTTGGAAATATACCTCCCGAACTATCATTATAGTTCTAGATATATACTTCTTGAATATGTATATGTTTTTTTAATAAAATATCACTTAAGAATAAAGCTCATTGACTAGAAATACAAAAAAAAAATCATTGACAAGATAAATATTTATCTTATACCATTTTTGTTAGTTTTATTTTTGTCCTATCAATGGAGTTCTTTAAATTCTATCTAAAATCTTATTTTTATTATTTTTTAAATCTTAATTTTAAACCATCTTCACCATATATTCATTATGTGTTTTCATTAATAGCATACAATATTTTATGTTTTTCTTCATGTGATATTATGTTTGAAGGTATGCTCATTACTAACTTCATCTATTATACACCTTAATTGTAAAGATTTTGATAATGGTTTTTTTTTAAGTGTGTTCATTCATTTTCTAATCCAACTCTATGTTAACCACTCAAACCTCAACCTTCAATGACTCTTAAGTACTTTGACTAAGGCATGATTTGTCATTATCAGAAACGTCTTTCTGGAATAATGTATATCATTCTAGAAGTGTACCTCTAGAATTATAAATTATAGTTCTCGAGATATATTTATGGAATAGGTATATTTAATTCTGAAAATATATTTCCAAAAAGAAAAGGGAGTATACATCTTTAAGGAAAAGGGTATAATGGTAGTTGGGAGATAGAAAGGGGTAGGGGTGTACTTAGTAAAACTGTAGACGTAAATAGCAAGATCCGAATTCAACTATATCTTCTTTTCCCTAGCTCTGGGCTAGCGTTTCGTACGGGTACATAAGCTAAAGTTTAAAAAATGGTAAACTGTCGACTAAAAGCCACTTAATTTGGCCAGGAATGTAGCATAATTTGGCTGCACAAATAAGGATGTTTCATTAGATGACAGTCATTGATATCACGTCGTTTGCTTCTTGAGCGATGATATAACAACACTAATATATTTTTGGATAAAATATTTTTTTTTCTCCCTATTTTTTTAATTTGTGTTTTTATAATTTCTATTTTTTAATTAAGACATTTCATCTTTTATTTTAATTTTTTTAAATTTTAACCATTCATTTTTAAAATGAGATATTTCATCTTTAAAAATTTCACAATTTTAATTTTTATGGATAATTTCAAATATTGATCTATGTATTTTTTAAACCTAGGCGAATAACTATTTTTTTATTATACACATGATAAATATTATTTTAATTATTTAAGTATTGATAAAAAATTATTAAAAAATACTTTAAAAAGTACACAATTTAACAAGTCTGAAATTAATCAAAGGGATTAAAATCATAAATTTTTTAAAGTGGAAAATGAAATATCTTAATTAATAAATAAGAGATTAAATTTATGAATTTTTTAAAAGTGAATGTCAAAATGTCTTAATTAAAAAATAAGGAGACTAAAATCATATATTTAGAAAAATAAAAAGACAAAAAAGACATTTTAAGCTATATTTTTTCAATAATTTAATTAAAATGTATCTCTTAACTTTTATTTTGGGAGGGGTCCTTTATTATTCGCTAGTTAAACTCAAAGCCTCATTCAGTGATTTGAATTTTTTCAATATATTAATATGAAAATTTTATTTATGTAATATGTTTACATTTTATTTTACGATAGAGAGAGAAAATATAGAGTAAATTGATTGATTTAATAAAAAAATGAAAATGTAAAGTATTAGAAAATATTATATAAATAATATAATAATAGAAGTATAAAATATTATATAGATAATACTACTAATATTTGTTAACATTGTTCTTTCCTTCCCCTAAAAAAACATGGTTCTTTCCTTTAATGGTGAAGTATAATAGTCATTGGGGTTTGCGAATGTGGTTAGGTACTTGTAATCGATCATTGCATGACCGATTTGCTTTATTTAGATTCTTTTCGGACATTCACCCGGCTTTGAGGGCTGAAATCCTCATGTGCCTAAATAATGTCACTTGTAAAACTTATGTGTATTTTATAGAGATTTTAGGTACAAGTAATTTTTTAATCACACTACTATTTTGCAAACGAATGTTGGTGTTAATTTATAACTCTCCCATAAGTTGTACTGAGTCAGAGAAGTAATAAAATAAAAGTAAAGGACCATTTTTTAAAGAGTAAATTTAATATATATGGTTTGACTAAGTCAAATTAAGTGGACATAATTCAAATTGAAGTAGATTTCAAGAAAATGGGTTTATTATCCTTTTGCCCTTAAACTTGTTTGAATTTTTGTTTAGTTTTGAATAATTAAATTTTGATAAATCAAAGTCTTTGAATTTTTTTTCTCCATGATCACTTCTAGTTTCTCTTGTCAAGTAAGTTAAATTAACCAAAAACATAATAACAACGTATTACGTCATCAAGGATAAAAAGGTTTAGTGAAATAATCAAGTATAATTTTATTTTTTATAGATTGTGTTTTTAATTTCTGGTCAACTAGTTTAACATCATTAATTTATTTTTCACTTGAACTCAAAAGTATTAGCTATATATTATAAATGTGAAATCCCTTAGAGAGATATAAGGATAACTCAAATAAATTTTACCTAAGTTTTCTCTTTACGTAGAAAGTGGAATGATAATCCCTCTCATATTAATTTTAAAGCATTAATACGGTTAGATTACGGACTATATATGGTAACCAAAAATCGTGTCCTGTGGATTGGACTTCTGTTTACTAAACTTAAGACGTACATTAGCAAATTTGTTAGATATATATTGTTGATATCTAAATATAGTTGAGTTGTTCAAAATATGGTATTTCTCGTTTCCTTTCTCCAGATTTCATTAACACAATATTCTCTTCTTCCTATTGGGGAACATCTTTAACTTCATATGCATGAGACATATGAATAGGCCAGCCCTCCTAAAGTATTGCCATAAAAACACAAACACACTTAACATTCATATATATATGGGCATCCCAATCACAATTGCACCACCAATTTTGTGATTGGGAAGCTACCATCACTATCACGCTAATTGGCCATAATTTTGAAATTAACACAATGATCCGTCTCAATCTTAACCTCATTCCATCTCTTCTTACAATTGTTGTTGTCGTTATTTCATGGACCTCGTTCTCTTCCTGCCATGCGGACAATTTCGGGTTTCCAGAAGGTTCGTTTTTATTTTTTTTAAGATTAAAATTACATCTATTTTTATTTTATATCCTATAGAAAGGGTTTTGATTGCACTGTTCCTATGTACGTATAGTGTTTGAATCTTAACTTTCTCTTTCCTCTTTATGTTACTTTCCTGTTCTTTTCTTAATGATGATTATGGTTAATATGGGAAATGTACGTTTTTGTTTATCATAGGATTCTCAGCTAAGGGATCACAAAATAGTGCAAATAACTCAACAATATTAGCCGCACAAAGAACGCGAAGGATTGACCCTAGTACTGATTTCAATTACTATGAGGGTGGATGGGATATTACCAATACACATTATTATATGGTGTGAACCTCTTGTTTTTACTAACTACATGCATTCTCATTTTCCCACAAATTAATGTTTTTGACAAACCATAAAATGTACATATCTGAGTTATAAATATATATTAAGCATCTCCTTTTAATAAGTACTTTAAAGACCTTAGATAATTGTACCCAAAAAAAAGACCTTAGATAGGAATCAATAAATAGAAGTTTCTTTTTATTGGAAATCACAGTAAGTGTTAGATTGGGTAAAAGAGTGCATTAATAATATTCAATATCACACTTTTTTCCTAATTTTTTTTTTAATTTTATTTCTTTAATTATTACCTTAAAAAGGTATTGGTTACCATTGTCCTATTAATATATTAAATTGTTGGTTTGAGAGTTTGAGGGAAGAAAAAACAGAGGCTGTTAATCCCTTTGGCAATGCACAAACTAAGTCAACAGAGGGATTAATTAGGCAAGTTATAAGATAGTTCCCTTAAAGATTTGCATTTTGCATTTATTCTTTTTTTCCCTCCCTGCTGCCTCATTTTCTTAAAGAAGTCAAAGAACCATTTGTTATTGATGATTGATGCTATTTTTTTTTTCTCTCAAAACAACTATCCATCTATTCTTCATTTTGACTCATGTGGACATACACCAAGTTTTTTAAAATGTACGCAGATTACACAGTTTACACTACTTCTCAAATGTTGCAACTTTTATATATGTTATGATATCTATATGAAAAATGTTATATGAACACCCATTAACCTATGTAATACTTGGAAAAAAAACATAAAAAATAAGAGAAAAATATAAGTATGAGATTTATTCTGTAATAAAAAGAAAGAGATAAAAAAAATAAGAGGTATTGATGCGATATTTAAAATTAAAGAATATTTATGTATCATTACTCTATTTAGTCAGTCAAAACGTGATTGTAGTTCTTTAACTTTTTTGTATTATTCTCTAATCCGAATTTAAATTTCTCCTTATTTATAATTTGTATAATAAAATTTGCAGCAAAGATCAATATAGGTTACCAAGATAAAACTCAAATTCTTATTATAAAACAACACTAAAAGATTAAAACTGCATGTAAGTCTTGTTCTTTTTTCTACCCAGATGTTTCTCTTCTTTTCTTTTTTCTCTCCCTAATCTTATGATTCACTTTCTACAAATTGGTTGGAGTGTAGTCTGTTGCTTTTTCTGGTATTTCTCCGGTTGTCATTGGAGCCATATGGTGTTTCATTGTGGCATTATGCTTCATCATAGCTCTCGTACATTGCTTATGTTGCTGCTGCTGCCGCAACAAAAAGCCTAGGACAGATTACTCTCGAAAGACCTATGCAATATCACTCATCTTTCTCTCAGTCTTCTTGATCATGACAATGTATGTCCCTTTTTCCATCATGTGAGTTTGAATGATAGTTGCAAAATTGATTTTGAAAGAATTGATTTTACAAAAATTTATTTTGGTTAAATTTGATTTTGAAATAATATGATTTATGTTTAAATATTTTTATTATAAAATTAAGTTAATAATAAAATTCAGTATAAAATTTTGAATATAATATAAAAGTTACTTAAAATTGTTTTAAGTCATACTCAATTTTAAATTATTCTTCAACGTAAAACCTAAACATGTGAAAATATATCTAAAATCAATTATGGACTTGGAATCAATTTTTAGATGTGAAACCAAACACACACTCATTCTTGTAGAAAAGCTTATATGAATCCATGTTGGTGTTCACTTTTACTTCTATATTAATTGCAGCATTGGAGGGGGTTTCCTTTACACTGGACTGGGGAAATTCCAAGCTACTGCATATGATGTATCAGATATTCTGGTCACAAGAGCAACTACAGTGGTTGATATTATTCAAAATGTAATAGACAATCTTCATGCGGCTAAGGACATACAAGTAGCTAGTTTCTATCTTCCAGACGATATCAAGGGAGCCATTGAAAAGGCTGAAAATTTTTCCACTCAAACTGATTATATTAAGAACCAATCAGAGGAAACAGCAAGAATCTCAATGGAATTCCTGGGCGCTATGTGAGTGTATCCTACTTTATTTGTGGAAAAATATTAGTAACACACTTTCCGATTGATCTAAATTTATCAAAAATCACAAAAATAATAATTTCATTTCTTATTTAATAAGTTTTTCTCCTAATTTTAACTAATAAAAAAATATGTTAGAGGGTGCATATTAATACTTCTCTTATGAAGTTTGGGTTAAGGAATTGGATTCATCTTACTAAATTAATGTTTATCAACTCCAGAAGTGAAAGTCTTATCATTGTTGGCACTATGATGCTTTTGTTGGCTGCGGTTGGCTTCGGTAAGTATATAAGGTCCTACATGCATGATTATTTCCTCTGAACAAAGAATGGATTTGGCTCACAATATTATCTTAAAATTTGTTGCAGTAATCTCAATTTTGGGGTGGAAAGTGATCGTTTATATGTAGGTGACTCAATTTCATTTGTTTTCTTAAATTAATTGTCTGATTTTCCAAGTTCTCAATTTCTTTCCTAATTTTTTCTCTTTTTCTTTTGTGATTTCTTTTAATTCTTTTCCAAATAAATTATTGCAGCTTACTTTTCTTTGGATGGATCCTCGTCACATGCACTTTTATATTAAGCGGTATATCTTTAGTTGTTCACAAGTAAGTTCCATCAATTAATTTAATTCACAAATCTACTATGCTTTTTTTTAAAAAATTGTAGGCTTTTGATTTTGAATTTTGGTTACAGTATGTCTACATGGGAATTTTAGGTCCATTTTTTATTTTTTTTTATTTTTTAATTATAAAATTATGATCTTAGTTTTAATTTATTTTTTGTTTTGAAAAAATTATACAAGAAAAAATAAGACTCTATTAAAAAAAAAGGAAAAAAATGTTTTCGTACAAATTTTCAAAAATGAGAAATATATTAAAAATAATGTGATAATTTTTTAATTAAAAAGTAAAAAAAGCACACACACAAGTAAATGAGCCTTGCAGGACTTGTTTACTTCTGTTTTGACTTTCAACTTACAAAATCTTCATGTTGTTTTTAAAGATTTATACAAGAAAAAGAGAAAAAATATTTTTTTTTTGTTGTTTCCTATACAAATCTTTAAAAACAAGAAATAATTTTAAAATAACGTGACAAAATTCTAAATTAAAAATAGAAAATATAAATATAAATAAACATGCCATTGTCTTTCGAAAAGCACTTAGATTAAAGCTATATATTAATCATATTATGACAAGATGATTTCTACCAATATAATTTAAGTTGTCATTAGTATATGAATTTAATTGTTATACATTATCAATATAAAAAAATATCATCAATCAATCATAATTTATAGGATTTTTTTCAAATCAGCAAAATCATAATCCGTAGTATGTGTGACTTATAAGGTAGTTTTAGATGTTCAAACTTTGAACTAAAATTTTATAAAACTTCAATCAGTGTACGTAGTTGATTGGTTTCTTTATTTTCCATTTGACCTTCCAGTGGGGTAACTGACACATGTGTTGCAATGGAGGAATGGGTTCAGCACCCACGAGATAATACAGCTCTAAGCAAACTTCTTCCTTGTATGGATGAGAACACAGCCCAAAAAACCTTGGACATAACCAGAAACACCTCATTCCAAGTGGTCAATTTACTTAATGCATTTCTAATTAATATAGCCAACGCCAATATGCCTCCTATACAGGCTGATAAGGACATATACTACAATCAATCTGGTCCATCCATGCCCCTCTTGTGCAATCCGTTTCTTCCTGACTTGACTGAACGAGCATGTGGTCCAACGGAAGTAGACTTAAAGGGTGCACCTATTGTAAGTTTATTACTTCATTCCGAATTTACAATTTCTTGTTTCAGTATTATGTAAGGTTTAGAAATACACGGAGTATTAGATTATACTAATTAAAAAATTTAGTACAATCTTGATTCACCTCATTCATCATTCATCAAGTGTTTTGCATAAACTATTTTTGGTTTATTGAAAGAAAAGAAAGAGTAGTAAACAATATAAGCACACACAATAAAAAGGATTTTTACATTGTTTTAAAAGTATTATGTATGATAAATTTGTTAAATTTTATAATAATTATGTTAAAAATCATATTAACCATAAACTTTATAAGCTATATATAATTGAAGTATGGTATTGGTAACCATGATGGATTTTAAATCAATGGACAGGCCTATCAAAGTTTTTTATGTAATACATCTCCAAATGGTCGATGCATTACCATGGGGAGATTGACTCCTTCTCTCTACACAAAGGTTATGGTGGCTACTAACATGAGTGACACACTACGCCGACATGGTCCACTGCTGGCTCGTTTAGTAGACTGTTCCTTTGTTGTAGATACCTTTGATCAAATCAGTAAGGATGACTGTCCAAAGTTCAGGCGATACAGCAATCAGATCTTCATTGGCTTGGTGTTGGTCTCAGCTGCAGTTATGTTTTCTGTGATTTTGTGGATAGTTTTTGTTAAAGAGAGACAAGTTCAAATATCTTCAAAGAAGTTTAAGAAAACACTTGTTGAAGCTCAATAAAATTAAAAAAATTACCATTTGAAAGGTAATTAACTGCATCGGATATGTAAGTTTCCCTAATATATGCAGCTTGCACTTTAGTGAGTAAAGTGCCAAATTAAAGTCTTAACTATTGGTAAGATTAAATGGTGAATTATAATATATTATTTAAATTAGGATGTAACTCCTCCAAAGGGGTATTTATACGAATACTTTAGAAAGTGAAATGTACTAATGTTAACAATTATATATAATTGGTACGTTACTATTACAAAATCATGTAATTAATCCATCTTAGATTTTAAAAACTAATTCAATTTTTTTATCTTTTATAATCTGTTAGTGTCACATTTTTACTTTCAGGGAACAAAATAAATATTTACTCAATAAAATAATGAAAAAAGTTAACATTCTAAAAAAAATTGACAAAATTTTCAAATCAAATACAAAATCCCACTAAGAAGGCAATGACTTGACACTTTTTCTTCCATACAATCTTACAATACTACACAAGATTATTAATAAAGGTTGTTTACGAGGAGTTCTACCGTGCAAAACTGAAATACATTTTGCAGGTAGGAAAGGTTTATGCACCATTGGATATTATTAGACTTAAAATCTAGGGTTGATGTTTTTCTTTACTTTTCTATTTTCCTCTCTTTTCTCAATTTGTTCCTCTCCCTCAGAAGACCTCCCTCGCTGGCGGTGAACCACACTACTGTCGGCAACACCATATTAGGATTGATTGAAACAAATTTGAATGAATTCCTTCGTTTCGATGGCTACCTCGCAGATCTGTGGTGTTGATGATGGAAACGACATTGATGACGTCGGAGAGGATCTTAGGTCGTAGTCGAGGGAGAAGTGGAAATCGCTGGTTATTTGGGTGTGTCTATGTTTGTATTTTTCTGTAGATCTGAGAAAGAGGTTTTTGTCATATTAAAAAATTGGATCGTTGGATTCTTTTTGGATACGATATTAAAGCAAGAATATTTATAATTAAATTGTTTTTGCACAAAATATATAAAAAAAAAAATTGTAATAAAAGATTTAAGATGTTAGATTCGTAATACTCTATTTGCATTTTTTTTAACTACAGTTGATCCACATCTTATTACCAAAGTTCAAACACGAGGAATAGATCATTATAATTATTGAATTCAGCAAAAAAATATATAACTATTGTATAAACACTGAAATACTACGAAAGGGGCAAGAAGAAGCATTATTAGTAAACAAGATTAAAATAAATGTCCTTTGATGTTAATGATTTGGCATCAAAATCTAGTAGAGGTTCGTTTTGCTGACAACATATTACATATATTCAATTTGCAATTCTCCATTGGTGTCTCATGGGAACAGAAAGGTTTGCTTCGTGTATGGGTTGCTAATTAAAAGTTTATTAAAAAAAGTAGGAAATAGTAGTCAATCCAGGTTCAAACATAGGACTTGCACCTGTAAAGCCAGCGCTCACCAACCACTAAAGCAAGGCACAATACTCGTTATATTTTTAACAAATCTAATATATGTATATATATTAATCTACGGATGGTTTTTTAGAAAGAGACTTAAGGAGACATGAGCCCAAGACGTTGAAATGTTTTAAATGTTCATAAACCATTAAACCAACATGAATTTTTAAAATAAAATATATTATTCTTAATATGGTCTCACTTTTTATAATTTACACTATATTAAAGAGAATAATAATACCATATGTTTATATTATAATTTTATTTAAACTTGAAGTGTGAATTCATCAAATTATGTTAGTTATATTATTTTTTAATATATATTTAGTCAAATTAGATCAATTATTAACCCACAAGTTCTATCACTAATCCACTACCTTATCAGATTAGTTATGTGACCAATTTTCATAACATTGCCTTCCAGACATGGTGTAATGAGAAACGTTGATGGAGCTTGGTTTGCAAATGGTCCCAAAGTTTGCCCTGTTTAAAGGTATGTTTTCATGTAGACTAAGCATTTGCCCTGTTTTAAATGCTGAACTGTGGGCTATATTTCATGATATTAATATGGCAAAAGAACACAGTTTGTTATCTTTGGAAATACACATTGACTCTCAAGATGCAATCTGGATGGTGCAAGGTTTCAAGGAACCGCAGGTCACTCAAAAGGTCATTGTTGATGCAATCAAGGCTAGCATTTCGCCTAATATAACAGTTCAATTTTCTCATGTTAACAAGTACTGTAATAAGGTGGCTGATATGTTTGCCAAGTATGGTCTATCTTTAGACCAAAGTTTAGTTTCCTTTTTGGATATTCCTTTATTTGATTTGTCTGTTGTCCAGGCTGAGGTTCTGAGTTTGGAGTAGTTTGTTGGGGTTTTTTTAATAGAGCAAAAAAATATTACATATATATTCATTATTCGGTTTGTAGTTAATGATTCGACCGCTATCGTCGATAGAATCTTAGTAATACTATAATAGTATAAAATTTTCAATTATATCTACACTTCCATTTTCTACTTAAATTTTCTAGAACAAACAAACCCTAAAGTAAAATATGGAAAAATTATATGATGGATGAAAAATTACATTAAATATTATTTAATGTAAGAATAGGAATGTATTTATATTGAAATATCTATTTATTTTCTATTATTTTCTACTTAACTAATTAAATAAAGAGAAATCATAACTTTTATATTTTTTTAGTTTTTTCTTTTTTTTATCAGTCTAAATTACCAAAATAATAATTTAATTTCTATTCATTTGCTCTTCTCTCATACTTTTTCTTTCTATGAATGTTTGCATATATCTCTTTATTGAAAATCAAAGAATCATCCCTAACCTTTGTTAAGGCAAGGAGAGGATGCCCATTCTTTTCCCTCCAAGCATCGTCCAAAGTTTATGGTATTGGTTATGAACAATCCAGGCACCCCTCTAATCCTAAGAAAGATAGG
Source organism: Glycine latifolia (assembly GCA_013407115.1). Classification (NCBI taxonomy): domain Eukaryota; kingdom Viridiplantae; phylum Streptophyta; class Magnoliopsida; order Fabales; family Fabaceae; genus Glycine; species Glycine latifolia. The sequence goes on along the minus strand of CM023948.1, from coordinate 7,227,626 downwards.
ATTATAATATGAATGAGGACAATTAAGCACTTTCACAAAAGCTTTTGGGAACGTCATTCTCCATTGAACATTCACCAAATGCCTTATTAAGTTTCTTTTTTAATATGATTTGGTTCAATTCCCCCCATAGATCCTATGACAAGTGAATTCCATCTAATATTATGGAGATCCATTAGCGATTAACCCACACCAATCCAAAGTTTTAGCAAAAGCCTCTTCTTTGGATGAAGAAAAAATTAAAACTACCTTTGCTCATTAGGAGGGATAGTCTTATAATTAAAATCTTATATTAAAACTATAGGGACTAGAAATGTTGCCTCTAATGTTGGAAATTAAGATAGTGCTGAAAAGGGAAACAAGTTGTTGGTGTAGGACTCACACAAAGACTCCTTACAAAACCGTTTTCTTGTTCTGAGTATGATCACAAAGTCTTTCAAAAAATATATTTTGGATTCATAGAGGTAGACATCGCATCAAAGTGGTAATTATAATGTCAAGTTGGCATATTCATATGTGTAAACTTGACAATTTGGTTTAAAAAAAATTCTTTGAAAATGTTTGGTCTCTAAAAATTTCTCCTAAAATTAAATTATTTTTGTAGAGATTCTTTAGAGATCAACTACCAAGTGAAAACCATCTTAAAAAAAAGAAATGTGGACAATAATGAAAGAGCTTGGCTTTGTCCCTTTTGTAAAGGGGAAGAGGTATTCTGACTAGATTTCTTATTTTAGTGTAGCCATGCTTTGAAAGTGTGGCAATTGTGTTATGAGTGGTGTGATGTGTAAGGTGTGTTTCCCAGATCTATTAGGGAACAATTTTTGCAACATGTTCTTATAAATGAGAGGAAAAAAGTGAGTGAGAGTCTGAGAGATGGATTTGTGTTTGGATTGATGTTGTGTGGTCACTATGGAAAGCTAGGAACAATATCATTTTCAAGGGTTCTAACTTCGACAAACAAAACTTCATTCAAGAAACACAATTTCATATTTAAACGTGATTAAAAAGCTTGGATACAGGATTCGATTATTCATGTGATCAATGGTTTGTCTGTCCCAGTATTTGCATAAGGAACTAAAAGTTATGCATGTGCAAATTCAATCTTCGAGTATTTCCAGCAATGGAATTGTTGAAGCGTCTGTGCATGAAAGTGGATAATTTAGAAACAAAAGTGGGCATATAAAATATTGGTGTGAGTGTGCTTATCTGCAAAACTCTGTGAGAGTAGAGAGAGATTTTTATGAGAATTGTTGTAATTTAAACTGCTGGTTAATAAGTATTACTATTCAATCACGGAAAGCATTATTAATTAACCAATATGGATCCTTTTATGGAATTGAAGTATGGTACCTCTGGTACCCGTTATATATAAATTTTTTGCTGATTAAAAAAAAAACAAAGGTGACAAAGAAACTGATTAATATTATCACTCCTTATAAGCACCCAAATATCTCTCAAATGCCCAATTGGCTCCACAATACGAACAAGAGTGTACCCCAGCTACTTTCGGAAAGTGTTTTTTTTTTTTTCATTTATTGGGCATGGATTTCCAGCAGAAAAGTAGGAGAATATTTTCTGACCATATCTCACAAATATCTTTTGGCTCTGTTAATATTAATTAGCACCCCTGATGTTCCAAGAAATCATCGTGATATCACATAATTCATTCATTTCATCACGATATATATATAGAGAGAGATATACATGTGTGTGTGGACTGCTATAACCTAAGAAGAAGAACACAGGCATCATTAACTCGATCCTATCATAACTTCATGCCCTATGCAACAACAAACTTATGTATTCCTTTATATCTAGGCCGTTAATGCTATTAGTGAATCTATAACAAACACTAACTTACATGATCTGCATATTAACAGAAAGAAAATTATTGTTTTTTTTCCTTTTAAAAGTAATTATTTTTATTACTTAGTAATATATATTTTTATTTGTGAAAATCGAAGATCAACATGTATTACAAGATTTACAATAATTCACATATCATGTTCAACCAATAGAATTAAATTTCTTAGCATAGTTACTGGACCTAACTCATATCGGTCGGGTCAACCTGCTGGCCTGAGAACCTAACATCCAATCGGATCAAGTCACATGCTGGATCAAGTATGCATATGACTCGATTTGACTTGACATGAATCGGTCTTGTACCGATGACTCAACTGGTCCTACATTTTTTTTTACCGTTGAACAACATCACTCATGTTAGAAAATTCAATTTATACCTTACATTTGTACTGTTTGTAGATTTATTTATTCTTTTTACCAAGTATAATCACATCTTTGAAATTTGAGATGATTAAGTTTTGTCATTTTACAAAAAAAAGATACATATTTTAAATTCTAACTTAAGATTATTTATATTTTATACTGAATTTTGAAAAAAATGTTATTTGCTTAAAATTTTAAACAAGTTCATAACTATGCTTCTAAATAGGTTTAATTTTATTAATATTTAAATCTTAAGTGTACATGTTATGAAAATCTTTAGATTTTTTTTATTATAGATCGAGTCATGAAGATCAATGGTAACTCACTTGGTTAATCTTTGACTCATTAATCAAGTACCTCGATCAAGTCAATAATCAGTCCGAGTATAATAATATTATTCCTTAATATTACTTAAAACATATTTAACGTGGATGCTTCATAAATTTTTTAAAATTAAGTAATGTTGCTTAACAAGATTTTGCCCGTGGGGCATATGTTTGGTTGAACGTTGCTTAAGTGAGTTATTTATATAAGTAATAGTTGCTTAATTCATTCTTACCAATTAAAGATCCATTTTTTAATTAATGTGACTCAAGTTAATCACCCACTCTTACAACTTTGGCATTAGAATAATTTTTTGTGAAAATTTTAAATTTATGTGACAATATAAAACTCATTTAAGATAAATAATTTATTTAAGCAATAATACATTGTAGATAGTCTTAATAATAATATTATGACATATATTTAGTTATATATATCCTATTAATGTATTATTTATGTTGTTAGCATATCAAAAATAAATATCATTAAAATATGTATTATAATAAGTTTGTTAATTTTTATAATAATTATTTTAAAAAGTATATTAAAGATGATTTTCAATTAATTAATAATATAAATTTAAGCTTAGAGTTCATGTCTATTAAATTAATATAACTATTTGATAATTTTAGGCTTTGTTTGATAGAAAGAAAATAAATAGAATAAATGAAAATAAAAAATAAAAAGAAGAGTAAAAATAAGTAAGAAATAAAGTGATAAATCAAATTATTTTGTTAAAGAGAAATAAAAAAATGAGTAAGAAAAGTACAAAATTAGATGATGTCAGGTTATTTCAGTATGCTTAACTAACAGTGTGTTTGTTTAGAAAAAAAAATATAAAGAAAAGAATTAAACAATAAAATAACATGAGAGTTACACTCGTATTATTTACTTTAATTTAAGATTTGGATATTTTTCGCCCTTACGAAACGGTGATTCTTTAGGTAAAAGTCAAACGAGATGGCGTGATGTAGTAGCCCTTCGTATTAAAACTATTCTTCTTCACAGTAACGGCCGGGCAAATGAATTGAAATTACTTTAGAATTTATTTAATGATTTTCCTTAACATTATAAGAATCTAAGTATGCGATGACTCATCGACAATATCTATCCTGTGATAATTTTGGACAATTGACTAGGTTTGATTTCGGTAAGAGCAGTGTTAATCTCTGAACCCTGAAGGTTAGAATTGGACAAGCCCTCTCTAATAAATATTTAGATTCTGCGACTTGAGAGTATTTAGCGTGAAAATTGATTTCACAATTAACTTTGGGACGTGAATTAGGCGGAGAAAACCTCACTACTCTGAAAGCGCCGATTCAGAAGAGGCGTCGCCGGACGAGTCCTCTCTCCGCCTTCGTTTGTCGTCGATCATCGCTTATGACGGTACCGTCTCTCTGTTTTCGTGTTTTTAATTTCTCTCGTTCATGTCTCTGGTTTATTCGATTCGATTCTGTGAATTAATAGAACTCTCTCTCTCTCTCTCTCTCTGATTATCGCTGATTTTGATTGAAGGCCTCGCTCTGTGCAAGGTTTTTGTATCTGAAACTCGAATCATTTCGACGGAAATTATAGTCTTTGTGAATGATGATGGAATTGAAATTTCTGACCAGGTTTGAATTGCCTGATGCATGTGTTTTTGAAAAAAAAAACGGAGAATCTGCATGGAAATGACATTCAGTGTAATAGATTATGAGGAAGAAGCCGAGGTTTGATGAATTGATTAAGGAAAAAAATAGATAAAATTGGAGTAGAGGAGAACAGATAGAAGCTAGGCCTTTTGTTGTTTGTTCTAGAGTTTAGTTACTTGAGATGATAACAACTTTATTATTATAATATAACATGAAGAACCAACAAACTTTTGACATTTAGTTTTTAACTGAGTCAATTTGATCTTTGAATCAATATTTGCCATGAGAAATAGATACCGTTGTGCTATTCTTGGTTTTTGAGTTGTCTCTTTATCAATTTTAAGCTCTAGGTTTTCAACCTAGTTTGTAAGTTGTAACTAGTGATGCAATTGTTTCCACACCGAAGATGAATCATCCATCAACTCTACACATGGTCACTTCAATAACTTTAATCAGTTCTGTTAGGAATAAAAATTTATTACAGTTTTAATGTTTGGTGCGGTATAGATAATTTATAGATATTCCTGTTTTGAGGGGAAACCCTATCGCAACAGTAATGTTGTCCTGTGTGACTGGTCACAAATTCAAATCTGAAAACTACTTCTTTGTATATGTCAGTGGAAAGTTGTGTACAATGACCCTCCCCATACCTTCACAAAGTAAGGAGCCTTTAAGGGTACTGGGGTACATTAGTTAGAATTATTCCTGTTATATATTATAGGGTCCTATGACTTGCTGTCTCTTTGGCATTTCCAATATGGATAAGAAGGTCTCGTCTCTTATTTCAACTGATTTGTATTTTAGTGAAGTTTTTCTTTCTTAGTCTTCATTTTGTCTCTTATTTCTACTGATTTGTATTTTAATTAGTTTTTCTTTCATAGTCTTCAAATGAAGTGTCTTTCATGCTAAGCTTCCTAGGAAAATTTAGATCCCTTGAATAGTCAAGTCTTTTTGTTTGGACAGTGATTCTTTGTAAAAAATAGTACAGGTGATATGCTACAGCTTTATAGACCAAAGAGTTGTGTGTCTGTTTTGTGTGGTTCTAGTTCAGAAAGAGCTGCCCACTTATTTTTATATCATACTGATGCCAGGTTAGTTTGGAGTGTTTGGGAAATATGGAGGTTGGGCACATTTGGACAAACAATTTAATTAAACGCTTATCAATAACTTTATTTTTATAAGCCTAATAATTGATAAGTTTTACCGTGAGTGAAACATATTGAAATAAGAAAAAGAATTTATAGGAAGATTATAAGCCTCTTTTGTACACTTGACCTAATGATAAAATAAGGGCTAATAAGTTCTATGGAAACTCTTCCAAATGTGCCCTATGTCTTTTGAATCTATAGCAGTTCTTATTGATTAACTTTAGAAGTTTTGGAAATTGGAAGGGGCAAGGATGCCAAAACTTTATTCTTGTAGTTCGTTTATGTGCTCATAGTTGTTACTAGCAAGCCATAGCCACCATGGAGATATAATGTCTCTTGTATGTATATGTGCCCCCCTTTACATCCTCTTAAAATCTTATTTGATTAGAACATTCTTGTACAGGTGCTTTAGGTAATTTGAATTTGATGGATTCCAATAATTGGAGACCTAATCAAGGTACTAACCCCACTATGGATACAAGTGATTGGAGAGCTCAACTACCAACTGATTCACGTCAAAGAATTGTCAACAAAATGTAAGCTTCAATTTCAATACTGTATCCTTGAGGTTATTTTGAATAGTTCTTTTACCAGTTGTTGCATATCAAAAGTAAATAATCCTAGTTCCTAGTTGTTTGATTTCAATTTTTTACAGCTAATCATGTGGTGTCTTTTAAGGATTGGCTGATATTATTAACATCTCCATCCTTGCATTTTCTAATTATGAAACTGTTGTTTTTCATTTTGTAGAATGGATACATTAAAAAAACATCTTCCTGTTTCTGGTCCTGATGGATTGCATGAACTTCGGAAGATTGCTCAAAGGTTTGAAGACAAGATTTATGCTGCTGCAACAAGCCAGGTACTTTCCTTGTTAAAATTGAGGAGCCTCCATTTCATTTATTGTTACCTTTGCAAATATATACGATAAAAAAGATTGGTGGTTTGACACAGCATTGGTGTTCTCTCTTTTCAGCCTGATTACCTACGGAAAATATCTTTGAAGATGCTTACAATGGAGACTAAATCCCAAAACACCTTGGCTAACAATATGCCACCAAATCAAGTTGGCCCTAGCAATAAACCTCCTGATCAAGGTTAGCATTTAATAGCCTTTGGTTTGGTGATTATATTCTGATGTGGTACCAAAGTGTCAAATCCAAATTATTTATGTATAAGTATTGGGAACAGTGCATTCAGCTCTCCTAAAGTTTGGGGCATTTGCAAAGTACTACTACAATCTTTAAAGATGTCTCAATCAATTACCCCCTAAACTTCAGTCATTGGTCTAATAGATTCTTTTGTTTATCCTTTATTAAATCCTTAACATAGGTGACATGTGGCAAATTTGAAGCCCTCCATTTCTATGTAATTTGTGCCCTTTATTAATGTATTTAAATTCTATTTTTCTAACTTGCAAAAATTACAACATACAAAGTTTGATAGCAAGATGTAGACCAATATGGCCTGGTCCTCAATTTGTTTGACTTGCTGGAGGATCTCCATATTCTTGTCAATGCTTCTCCACTTCACAAAGAGAGTAAAATCCTCTTTCTCTTTCTATAACCGTACACCACCTAGCAGAGCGTTCCAACTCAAGCATACCAGAAAGTGACTACAGGTTGCATCCAATGCCACCTTGTTTCACTGAAGAATGTACCAGAAAATACAAATGATCACACAAGAAACTAAAAAGCAAGTAATTATGACAAAATTTTGCTGCAACATGATGTTTTAGGTTTGACAAACTGTAGTTATTCAAGGCATGTGGATAAAACTTGATAAAAAAAAAAAGTGAAAATTAACTTTAATTTGACAATTTGGATCGATCATTGTGGAAGATGTTCTCATTATAGTTATTAATTTATTATTTATTTGTTTTCAAATTTTGTATTACTTTTAGTTATGGAAATTACTGAAATTAGATAAAATTGAACTTAAATAATAAATCAGAGATAGATGGTTGAGATTTTGCCACATGGAATTTTTGTTAAATATTAAATGGAACTTACAAGTAGTTATCTATTGAAGTAGTAGTTAAAGTTTAAGAACTAATTGGGATGACTTTAAATTTCAAGGTGTCACTTTACAAATGCCCCAAAGTTCAAGGGAGCCCATTACACTTTAGCCTTATATATTTGATTAAATTTTGTCATTCTGTTCCTTTAGTAATTATTCTGATTTTCTGAACTGTTCGCTTTTAAGCTGATGCTATTGAGAGTATATAATATCCTTTTGCTTGAAATATATTAAGTGAATCAAGTTTTGACTTTATTGGTCATTCATATTATGCTTTTGCCATTTGTCTCCTTATCCTTTGTCTTTTGAATTGTTGTGTTGACCTTTTCCATATATAAAATCCTAACATATTGATGGTATACTGTAATCAATATTTTGTTTACTTCTCAGTTCTCACCCAGGCAAATAAATTTTTTCATAGGGCTTGTTTTGCAGTCTCAAGTTCATAATCTTGGGCAACAGCATTCTATTCCTTTGTCTAGTCAGCTCCAGCAACATCAGCAGCTTCTATCTCAAAATGTTCAAAACAATGTTGCATCTCAACCTAACCTTCCACCTGTATCTAGTCTAGCCCAGACTCCCAGCCAAAATATTGTCCAGAACTCCAACATGCAGAATATAACTGGGCCAAATTCAGTTGGGAGCACTATTACCCAAAATTCCAACTTACAGAATATGTTTCCTGGTTCTCAGAGACAAATGGCAGGAAGGCAGCAGATTGTTCCCCCACAGAATTCACAGCAATATCTTTACCAACAGCAGCGTTTGAAGCAGAAGCACCAGCTTCAATCTCAGATGCAGCAGCAACAACAAAACCTTCTGCAACCAAATCAGTTGCAATCTTCTCAGCAATCAATTATGCAAACTTCATCTGTTATGCAGCCATCCATGATGCAAACATCGTCTCTATCTACCATTCCACAGAATCAGCAGTCTACTAATGTTCAACAATCAATGCAGTCCATGCCACAGCAGCATTCACAAGTTATCAGGCATCAGCAACAACAGACTTCTATTGTACATCAGCAACAAACACCAGTCACTCAACAGCCAAGCTTACCTGCACAACAGCAACAACAACTTATGGGGCATCAGCCAAATACAACAAACATGCAACATGCACAGATGCTTGGGCAACAGAACAATGTTGGTGATATACAGCAACCACAGAGGATACTCTCACAACAGAGTAATCTTACAAACCTGCAACAGAGACAACAGTTAATAAATCAGCAAAACAACACAGCAAATATACATCAACAACAATTGGGAAATAATGGCCCTGGGTTACAGCAGCAACATTTGCTCGGACATGAATCTGGCAATGCTGACATGCAAACAAGTCATCACTCTGCACACAAGTTGCAACAACCAAAGGTTCCAATGCAGCAACAATCACAACAAAATACATCAAATTTGTTGCTACCTCATTCACAGCATTCACAGCCGCTGGGTTCACAACAGCAATTAAGGCCACAGATTCACACTCAGTCTGCACAGTTGCAACAACAATTGAGTTTGCAGCAGCAGCCAAATCCCTCTCAACGAGATATGCAGCAAAGAATTCAAGCATCGGGGTCCTTACTTCAACAACAAAATGTTCTTGATCAACAAAAGCAGTTGTATCAGACTCAAAGAACTCTTCCAGAAACATCAGCAAGTATGTACTTGCATTTATGTATTTCTCTGTCATTATATTTTTTGGGGAGTCAATAGTAGCTTTATTAGCAAATGCAATTACTCTTTCACATTTTTTTAGCATTGTATGTTCATGCATGTTTCATACTGGACCTACTGTAGCTTCTCTGGATTCTACAACACAGACTGCACAACCAAATGGGGCTGATTGGCAAGAAGAAGTATACCAGAAGGTACAATGCCTTTTTTCTTATCACTTTTATTTCCTCACTAAAGCTTTGCTAGAACAACAGAAATTAGTCAAGCAAACCATAGTGTAAAATATAAAAGTTATATGATGGCTTTTATTGTGAGAATTTTTAATTCATTGCAAAATCATGAACCCTTCACTAGTCTTCGTGGAAAAATCACATTGTTTTTTTAAAATATCCATATTTCTGAAATCTTCTATCCATTTTGTGCAATGTTTAAATGAGTTATATGAAAAGATGTGAACTACAAGAATACATACTCTAGCTGTTTGACAACAACAAATAAATTCAATGTTGTAGGTTTGCATAATTAGCATAGGGTTTTGATCCCATTATTTCCTTTTATTTGCAGAGATATGTTTCCCTAATTTATTTAATTAGGATAGATTAGGACAGATTTGTTTCCCTTTAAATCCTATCTATGTTAAATATTCTATATATAATATTAGTAGTAGTTGTACTATAAGTCTATAATCAATTAATATTCAGATATTCTCTCTTTCAAGTTTGTATAAGAGCTTCAAATCTTGGGACTAGGAGACACTGTTTCCTCATCCCAGAACCCTAGAACGCATTCATTGCAGCTGCCTTCTTAACTGCCACACCTTTGAGATTTTTTTTGCTTTCACTGCCTTTTTTTTCTCCCAATGATTCCATTGAACATAACTGCCACTTTTTGCTTCCAAAGTTGCTCTGATCAAATCGAAATCGCCATTAGAAGATCTACTAAGCATTTTTGGGCCAGATCTAGAAGCACCACTGCCCAACATACTCCCATGTGCCCTCACACACACACTCTGCACATGATTCTTTTCTGCCTGCCATTAGTCCTATTCAACTTGCCCGGGCTCTCTACATGGATCTGACCTTACCTAGTCTAACCGATTCTCATGGGACCACCGTTCTTCCAAATAGCTGTAACTTTTCATCTTGGAGTCAGTGGTTAACCTTTTTTTGCATGTAGAACTATCAAACTAATGCTATCATGTTTGACAAATCTCTCAAAAACTCAGTTACCCAAAACTTACCCTTATGGTAACTTTTTTTTCTCTGTCTATCACTGGTAATGGCTTTTTTCTCAGTCCTTTAATGCTTTCAATACTATTTCAAACAATTCTTAACTTCGGTGCCAGTTTGCCACCATTTATGACCTAAAACTTGTCCCATTTTTTTATTAACCTTTTTTTAATAATCATACCATAATTGTGGCTCAAAGCACCATACCTCAATCACTGGTTGTGCACACATTAAAATCCAAACTTCCCTATTTCTAGATAATGTCCTACATGTTTCTCAACTCTCCAATAATCATATTTCCATTCAGAAACTTACTAGATATTTAAAATGTGAAGTAACCCGTCAGTTCCACTGAAAGTGGTACCAATTATAAGTTTTCTACTTCCTATCATCAAATGAGCTAAAAGACTGATGCTTTTCAAATTAGGCTTCAACATAAGCCTCGTGGGCATCCTCCATTTCTTAAGTCGTTGTTTCTATCTTTGTTCTCAAAACAATTTGTCGAGTCCTTTTAATGTGATGATGTTTGTTAGTTTGCTAAACATCATTGAGCAATTTTGCTCCCAATATTGATAAAGTACTAAATCTTTTGTAATGATTCGTTCTAATGTGTGGAAAAGCAGAATGCAAAATGTTGTTGCAAGGTTGAATGCTGAGGCAAAGTTTAAGCTATGGCACAAAGGATTTGTGTGCTATCATGGATAAAGGTCATAGTTGATGACCTTAAAATATGAAACTCCTATAAATTTATTTGCGATAACAAGCCAGCCATTAGTAATTTAGTATTGCACACAACTTTATGATAGAATAAAGCACGTAACAATAGGCTATTCATCAAGGAGTTATAGACCAAGAAACTTCCTACAAAGCAATTCCAATAACTCACTAGCAAATTAGGAATGATAGATATCCCATTCACTAGCTTGAGGAGAAGTGTTGTGTTACATAATTAGCCCATTTATTATTTCCTTGTAAACCAGATTAGATTTATTAGAATCAGTCTATATATATATATATATTGTAAATAGCAGCAGTTCTATAATCAATTCAGAAATAATACTTGGATATTTTCTCTTTCAAGTTTTAGTTTTATGTCGAGTGAAATTTCTTTTGTCACTACCCTTTTTATCCTCTTTTAATTTCTGCCAGCCTGCCATTAAGAAAGACTCTTTGAAATTATTTATCTGATGCTATATTGATTTGAACTAGTGCAGGTTGGTGTTATTGTTTAGAGATCTTGATTTAAGCACAAATGTGAAACTTGTGATTTATGAGGCCCTGCCAAAGGGGGGGAAAAGAAACTTCTAGTTATCATCTTCGTTGGTGTTAATGCAATAGTGATATTGATGTTTTTACATGAGAGATCTCAGAGTTACTGATATTTATTTGATTTGATTCTGCTGATTTCAACCTAGACATCCAGACCATGCAAAATCTCAAGGTTACTAATGTTTTGATTATTTGATTTTCTGATTTCACTCTACAGCTCCAAACCATGAAAGAAACTTACTTACCAGAGATGAATGAAATGTATCAAAAAATCGATAATAAACTTCAGCAGGTATATTTACAATTATTATTTTAGTTGTCAATTTTCTGTCTGTTATGTGCAAAAAACGTTTTCCCAGCTAAAAGAATTGAGTTCAATAGTAAGCTTTGTTGGTAGTTTTTCATGTTGTATAAAAGGAAGTTAGCTGTAGAGATAATTGATGTTGATGATTCTATATATGGGATTGATATAATATATTTATATTTACATTTCAAATGTTATTCTACTTTACCATCCAAATAAAATCAGTTCTTTTAAACTCATCAATATTTTTTTTTTAATCCCGATTTTTCCGAAATCAATTTTACCAAAATCTAAAAGAAATATACCCTTTAACAGATGCTATCGATAAAGCATATTTTTTTCCATGGCAAGCATCATGGAAAATACAAGAATTTGCAGCCTGTGTGAAGCAGTAAATAAGATATGTATTTGCTTATAATTTATTTATTAGTGATGCATGAATTAGAATAAAAAATATCAACTACTATGCAAAAGTATTTAATATCATGGTAATCCAAAAGGCATTTAATATTTATTTTCTGTAATCAGCTGGATCTATTCATAAATAAATATTACCAATGGGTACTGAATTCTTCTAAAATCTTAATCAGTGGCTTCGAGGGCACTTTAGCAAATGTCATAATTTATTTATGTTTTTTCTTTTCCTCTATGTAATCCTACATCTGCTTTTCTTAATCAGCATGATTCTCTTCCCCAACAACCGAAGTTAGAGCAGATTGATAAGCTGAGGACATATAAATCAATGATGGAGCGTATGATGACAATCCTACAGATTCCCAAGCACAACATTTTGCCTAATTTCAAGGAAAAACTGGGATTATATGAGAAGCAGATTATAAATCTTCTCATAAATTTAAATAGACCAAGGAAAGGCATGAATTCAGTACAGGCAGGGCATCTTCCCCCAACTCATATGTCTTCCATGCAACAGCCACAATCCCAAGTTACTCAAGTACATTCTCATGAAAACCAAATGAACTCTCAGTTGCAGTCAACCAATTTACAGGGTTCTGTACCAACCATGCAGCAGAATAATATTGCAAGCTTGCAGCACAATTCTTTGTCTGGTGTATCAACAGGACAACAGAATATGATGAATTCAATGCAACCTGGAACTAATTTGGATTCTGGTCATGTAAATTCTGTGAACTCCCTTCAACAGGTTCCAATTAGCTCCCTCCAACAAAACCCTGTTAGTACACCTCAACAGACTAACATTAATTCCTTACCATCACAAGGTGGGGCAAATGTGATTCAACCAAATCCCCTTCAATCAGGTTCCAGCGCACTTCAACACCAACTGAAACATCAGCAGGAACAGCAGATGCTACAGAGTCAACAATTCAAACAACAATATCAGCAGCGACAACATTTGATGCAGAGGCAGCTCCTGCAGCAGCAGCAGCAGCAGCAGCAGCATCCGGCAAAGCCACAGTTATCTTCGCAATTGCAGACACATCAAATGCCCCAACTTCACCAAATGAATGATATAAATGATATAAAAATGCGACAAGGAATGGGTGTTAAGCCAGGTGTCTTTCAGCAGCATCTTACATCAGGTCAACACTCAACATATTCCCATCAACAGCTGAAACAAGGGAGTGCATTTCCTGTTTCTTCACCCCAGCTCCTTCAGGCTGCATCTCCTCAGATTCAGCAACACTCATCTCCCCAGGTTGACCAACAAAATCATCTCCCATCTAAAACAAAAGTCACAACTCCTCTGCAATCTTCTAATTCACCCTTCGTGGGACCTACCCCTTCACCTCCCTTGGCTCCATCTCCTATGCCAGGAGAATCTGAGAAGCCCATTTCTTGTGTTTCATCAATATCAAATGCTGCAAATATTGGACATCAACAAACAGGGGGTGCAGTAGCACCAGCTCAATCCCTTGCCATTGGGACTCCTGGGATATCAGCCTCTCCTTTATTGGCAGAATTCAGTTGTCCTGATGGTGGGCATGGTAATGCTTTAGCTGCCACTTCTGGCAAGTCAACTGTTACAGAGCAGCCTCTTGAACGCCTAATTAATGCGGTCAGTATAGAAGTTTATCTGATGCTAGCTTGATCAGTTGTTTACCTGCATTTTATTTGGATTTGACAAATTAAAGAGTGAAAAGGTCCCCTTAATTATTCTATTGCTATATGCTTGGAATTGTAGTTGACAAATTTATGTCTAAATTATGATTCTAGGTGAAATCAATGTCACGTAAAGCATTAAGTGCTGCAGTCATGGATATTGGTTCAGTTGTCAGCATGAATGATAGAATAGCAGGATCAGCTCCAGGTAATGGATCCAGAGCAGCTGTTGGTGAGGACTTGGTTTCCATGACTAATTGTCGTCTACAGGCTAGAAATTTCATTGCACAAGATGCTTCCAATGGAATTAAGAGGATGAAACGTTACACCAGTGCTATACCCTTGAATGTTGTGTCATCTGCTGGTAGCATGAATGATAGTATCAAGCAGTTAACTGCTTCAGAGACTTCTGATCTGGAGTCAACTGCAACATCCAGTGTCAAGAAACCAAAGATTGAGGTAATAAATTATATGTTTTTAACCGTTATATTTTATTTTGTAATTGACATCTTTTACTGTCAATTATCTTTGTTCCTTGACTGGACAGTGTGACTTAGAAATAGGTTTGTATACGTGGATTATAGATGCATTAACATGCTATCCATATTACTTCTGCACATTTTTTATTTAATATACTACCTTGCCCAACTGAAAGTTCCAAGTGATTTTACATTTTCTTGCTATGAAAACCTGAAGTAAAAAAAAAAAAAGTTAATTGAATTTAGTAGAGTGTACAAAGTTGCAATTTCATTTTTCTCATTTAGACAGTAGACACAACTTGGAATTCATTTAGAAGTTGGAATTGGTTATTTCTAATGGTTTCACTCAATTTTGTCTTTCACTCTACCCATTCATTTGATCCATTTTTCTACTAGAGCCTCTATCGGTCTTTTACCCCATTACAGAACCATCTTAGGCTAGTTTGTCATTTTCTCCTCAGTAGATGTTACTCCAACTTTCTCCCAAAACATGCACTCCTAGTCCTAATCTTACCAAATGTTTCAAAATGATGTAGAAATTACTAATTAGTAAAATAACAATAATAACATCCAACTAAATGATGTAGAAATTACTAATTAGTTAAATAACAATTATAACATCCAATCAAGATAAACAAATATAGTAATTGTACGACACAAATAAGTTTAGTGGTTCGCCGTTCGCCCAATGCTTGTACAGCAATAGTTTGTCTCATGTTTACTTAGGTCATTATCCACCTCATTTACGTATTGTTGGTGTGAGTGACTCATTTATGTATATTATTGAAGTTGTTGATGTGGCACATGGGCATTCCATTACATTCATCATATGATGATGATCTGGATACCTATTAAAATCTGTTTGTGTTTCATTAGAGCATGATGGTTAATCAGATAATAAATTTTAAAAGACTTACGAAGTTATTATTGTTAGGAAACTACATATCATTTCTGGATTTTCTCTAGTTAATGTGTAAGTTATCTGCTGTATTGGTCTTATGATTCTGATATGGAAGAGTTATATTTTGGTAGGTTAATCATGCCCTTTTGGAAGAAATAAGGGAGATTAATCACCGACTTATTGACACAGTAGTAGACATAAGCAATGAAGATGTTGATCCAACAGCTGCTGTTGCTGCTGCTGAAGCAGCAGAAGGGATTATTGTCAAATGCTCTTTCATTGCTGTGGCTCTCAGCCCTAGCTTAAAATCCCAATATGCTTCAGCGCAGATGGTGGATTCCCACTTCTGAGATCTAGCAATTACTACAATTTTAAGTCTTTTTATTTTATTTTCTTTATTTATTTGCTTTGTTAAGCCTTATTTGTGTTTTCTTACTGTACAGTCACCTATTCAGCCCCTGCGTTTGCTGGTTCCTGCAAATTATCCTAATTGTTCTCCCATACTCCTAGACAAATTTCCAGTTGAATCCAGGTGAGATTATGAGCAGCATTTTGGTATCTTGTTTTACAACATTTTGCAGGCAATCATTTCAATGATCACTAAAACTTAGGGACTATATGCGATCCATAGATCAAATCAGAGTTGTTCATTTTACATTATTTAATGAAATAAATATTTTATAATATAAAATGGATAAGTATGGACCTTGGTCCCTAAATTTTGGGGGCACTGTAAAAGCCCTCAAACAAATTATTAATTCTTCTCAAAGCAACAATGATGATGGTACATAGGTTTTTTGCTTTATCAACATAAAGGAGAAATATTCGTATCCTGTAAAAAACTACCGAAATCACCATGACTCTAGTTATAGTTATTTTATGATGAAACAATTGTATGATTATATCAGACTGAGTGAAGTATTTAAAGCTGACCAAATGTTTGGTATGATGAGGGTTTAAAATGGAGGTGAAAATTCATGGATTTTTTTTTATAAAATTATATTTAAGACTTGTCTATGAATATTTTTACTCCCAATTTTACTTCATTGCCAAATTGAGCCTGAATATACCTCTGATTTAGTATTGTTGAGTATCTATATGTTTTTATTGATGTACCCGATCATTTCTCTATTCTGCTTTTTAAGTTTCTCAATCACCAACTCTTTATGCATTAATATTTATTGAACGAGCATTTTCTGCATATATATAGACATAGAAATCATGCTCATACGGAATCCAGAAATGTTATGGTTAAGGCATTGTTGAAATGATTTGCTGGGTTCCCTTCCAATTATTTAAGCCTGTGGTTTTGAATGTTATCAATTCAATTTTGTTAATGTAGTTTCCGTTCCTTTACCCTCCACCCTGAATTCATTTTGCGCTTATGGATTAAAATTCTTAAATGGGTCATTGTAATAATGAGAGTAAAACAAATATAAGGACTAAAAGCCTGTTTTTGTTTTATTTATTATGGTTTGATATGCATCGGAAAGTAAAATTGATTGACTTAGTTAGAAAAGAACTCTGCCTCTAATATCATCTACTGTTGAAAACTTTGATTTTCCTCTTTAAAAACCATGTGTAATTGTCGAGCATGGAAGATGGCAAGAGAAATTTAGCCTTTAGTAAATATAGAGCTGATGAATGAAAGTCTAATGTGCTAGTGAGACTTGGTATTTTTAATCTTAAGTGCTCTCTGGAATGTTTGCTTTCCCTTCTAAATAGTTTATCTTATGTTTGATGAGAAATCTGTTCTTAATGCATCTGTCCTATTCTTACAGTAAGGAGAATGAAGATCTTTCAGTGAAAGCAAGGTCAAAGTTTAGCATATCTTTACGCAGTTTATCACAACCTATGTCACTTGGGGAGATAGCAAGGACTTGGGATATTTGTGCTCGCAGTGTTATTACTGAGCATGCACAACAGAGTGGGGGAGGAAGCTTCAGCTCTAAGTATGGAACTTGGGAGAATTGCTTGACCACCAACTAATGTTCCATGCAGACCTTTTTGTGTCGACCCAAACATTCTGCTTCTATTAATATAAGTAATTTATTCGATGTAGATAAAAGCCTAGTAATGAAGTAGCATACCATGGAGTTTATCAATTTGTATATACTGTTTTTGCTATAGGCAAGGGAATAATCACTTTCAATAATTGTTTACCTTTTCTTTTTCATTTTAGCATAATCTCTTATTAAGCGGAATAGTGTTTCAATAATTGTTTACCTTTTCTTTTCATTTAAGCTTTATAATGTATAAAAAATTTGATTTTGATGAGATGAATTTGATTTTTCTATTGGCAAAAAAACCTTAATTTATGCTTTAAATCACTTTCAGTTATTAATCATTCCAGTATGTTGTATTGTATATAATCCTACTGATTAGAAATGTGTTTGGTTATTAGTTGAAATTAATTAAACCTACGTTCAACGTGAATGACGAATATATTTTTCCATTTCATGGTTTGGAATGTGTAAAAGTAGTTTATATAATTGGAAATGGATTGTCAAACATGCTTTAGGTTATACAATCTCCTTTGTTAGTGAAATTTTAGCTCTTAATTAAAAATAAGAGAAAACTTAAATAATGAAAAAAAAAAAGAGGGCATGAAGTTTTGATCGTATTCTCTTAGGGAGCCTGATTTGACAAAATATAAAAAGATGTGACATGACAAAAAAGGAATGTAACAAGTTGAGTGTCTAAAACCTTTCTAGGAAGATATTATCTTTTAAATACAATAAAATTAGCTACTTTCTTAGTAGAAGTTTGCATGGAGCGCTTTAGGTGAAACAAGGCAAAAGATAGTGGATGCCAATCTCAACCTATAATAGGTCAAGCCTTGAGGGCTCTTATGGCCTTAAGGCTCCTCGGACAAGATAGTAAGATTACCAGTTTACCACATGTTGGGTGAATAACCTATCAATTTCAAAAGTTTTTGTTTGCAGGATCTACCTAAAAATTCAATTCAATAGGGAGTTAGTATACAATTATTATTTTGTGTGTATTCTATCTAAGTTTCACTAGTAACTTATTCAAGCAATATTATTTTTGGACACCCAAAAACCTATTAGACACTTTAATTAAAAATGAGAGATGAAAGAAAAAAGGTACAAATATAATAGGTTATATGATATAATAAGAAAAAAGATAAAAAGAAATTATCAGGGTTAAATGAAATGTTTAAAAAGTAGAGTATTCAAAGATCATTTCTCCTTACTCGATTCGAATTAAGTGATAAAGAACTCTAATATGTTAAAATAATAGTGTGTCAAATATTATGACTTTTTGTTGATTGGAATGGCAAGAGCTTAATTATTTTAAATAAATGTTGTTGAAACAAAGATATGCTCTGGAAGACTTGTGATTGAAATAAACTGAAATTCTTATCCTTAATTCCTCATTTGCTTGGTTCTTTTAGTTCAATAAAATTTAGCAGTTACTTCTGTTTGCTTGAGCAGACATCATTCTTATTGCTAAGCCCGTGAGATTGCAGAATCAAAAAAATGAAAAATTAAAAAATATTAACCATTACATGGAATTAAGACATGCTAGACTAATAATTGCATGAACAAAAATGAGGTCCTCACTGTTCAGGTTATGGTGTTTTTAAACAGTGAAGAACTTGGCTGTGTTACTGAATTAGTGCCACCATCTTAGAAGTCAGAATCTAAGGCCACCACTTTGAGTAAGAAATGAACATCATCTTGTTACATGCGTAGGATGTGGGGCACCTCCATCTTTTCCCTTCTTCTGCATGTTGAAGGGTTCAGACGAGAATGAAGTAAAATAATCATTTGCACATTGGGAAAATGGCTTAATTAATCAAGAATTAATTCAAAGACAAGAAAGCCAAGGTAGCTAGTAAGTATTATATTAACTATTAAATATACTTTGTTAATGTGTGTATTGTCAACAAGAAGACATTACATTGCACAAACCCAAGTCAAGCCAAACTGTTTTGGGTTTCAAAGTTGCTAAAAGTATAAGATAACTTGTTAAAACATCTACCTCAAATCATTCTCCCCCCATAAACACGCTAATCCTGATGCAAATTTTCCCCTACCAAAAAAGCTAAAGGGCAATGGCATGAACATAAAAAAAGCAAAGTAGACAAACCTCATTACTAAAGCAGACAGGTGCATGCTAAAGTTACCCCATCCGCGTGACCCACACCACTAATAAAAAAAAGGTAAACAAAAAGTATGGTGGAAGAACCCAAAAAAACCCATCTCTCACCAAGTAATTAAAAACCAGGGATAATAGAAATTAGCCCCTAATAAAAAAGGTCCAAATTATAAAAGAAAAAAAAAGGAAAAGTTTTCATCAATTTGGCTTTAGATCCTGGAACATGGTATCCCACCTGATTTCTTGATCAGTAGCAGCTGAAGACCAATATCCATCACCTCCTTCCATTTGTTCATCCTTTTGGAAATGATAAACAATATTAGGACTAGTGAAAGCATCAAGACCATGCACAACAGTATTAGGGCTTCCATTTGTTAGCAAGAGCCTCTCTTGCTTAGCCACCACCATCTTTTTGTTCCTCTTCATCACATGATGACTCTTCCATCTTGTCCCATAATAAGGCCTTGATGATGATGATGGCACCACCACAAGTGCTGATGACTCTTCTTCACAAGTGCTGATGAACGTGCGAATGTAATTGGCTAAGCACCTCTTTGTCCTCTTGATCGCCACCATGAGCCTTGCCACAGGGCGTGGTGGTGCCGCCCTCTTTCCCTTCACTTTCCTTGCAAGCTTGAGAATCTCTAGCCTGTGTTTGGCTATGGAGATTCCCATGCTCATGAGAAACTCATGGTTGAAGTATATTACGTCTTCTTCTTCAAGCTCGTTGTGAGCAAAAATAAGCCCATACTCATACACTAGGGTTGGCTCAAGGCCTGTTTTGGAAAGCCAGGAGAACCAATCCATATTTTGAAGGAATGTTGGGTTGTGTTATGTGTGACCTTCAACTTCAAGAGTGGTGTATTTATATAAAGAATGGTAAAGAGAGAAAATGAAAAGAGAGTGGTTAAGTCTGAGGAGTGACTTGGTCTTAGTTTTTGTAGGGTGTGTAGTTAATTAGCTATTTGCTTTTCTTTTTGGGAAATTAGTTATATATTAGTTGAGTCTTGAGAGTGTGACTAAAGAAAAAGTAAGCATAGGTGTGTGTGGCATGTAACCCACCCATGTTAACGTGTTCCCTCCAAAAATAATCCCTTTGAGATCAAACTTTAAGGAGTGAGTGAGACGTAAGAATAAGAATTTCTTGTGCAAAATTAATTCCATCAATCACGGGTTAAGGAAAAGTACCCCCTTATGGAGCCACCCACTACTTGTTTGGTGTTTAAGTAGTTGAGAGTGAAAGTAGCAAATGCAAGAGTTATAACTTGGTGTACTAATTTCAATTGGTATATAATTGAGTAGTTCACAACGCAAACCTGACTTTATGAAAAATATTTTAAATTTTAATTATTGTAAAATAATATATTTTTGAAAAAAAAATAAAGAATTTTAAATATAATTAAGTTCTGAACTAATTATTAATTTTAAAGTCAGTATAATAAACAAAAACTTGTAAAAGGATATATTAAAGTCTCACCGGAAACAAAATCCTTAATGACTATAGTTAAATAAATAAATAAACTTGGTGTATGCATGACAACCCATTCAGGCGTTACATACAACATTGACAGTCGCTTTGATTAAACGAAAAGCAAGACCTTCCCTTCTTTTGCTATCAAATGAATTACATATGATTGATCTCCCATAACTCATGAAACTTGTTCCAAGAGTGACACTTGATTCCGGAGCTTCGTTTTCTTGTTGCACTTGCTTGTGGAATAAAGAGGATAACTTTCTAGTACTACTACAATTTTCTCAACTTATTACTTCGATTATGTCCTGTACTTCTCCTAATTGAGGCAAACAATAATGCTTTCTTTGAAATGAAATAGAAAAAAAAAAGACAAATAGGATTGAAAAATATAAAATATAGAAATAAAAGAGAAATACAGTATAAAAAAATCTCACCTTATTTGGATCAATAGAAGAGAAAAAAATTATATGAATATTCTTATATTAATTAAAAATAAATTTAACTAAAAAATAAAATTTTATTCTATTTTTTCTTAGCATAAAATTAATTGTTATTTTAAAATTTTATGTAATTTTTTAGAAACTTAAAAATGAAAAAAAAATCCTCTTATTTCATATCAATTTAAGTAGAAAGATTTTTCTTGTAAATTCCATTGAAAAAACTCCTTCGTCATATTTCTTCTCTCAAACAAATAATAAGTGTTATTTTTATTCTATCTCCACTCTTTCTATTTTGTTTCCTCGTTATCTTCCTTAAAACAAACTATACTTAGATAGAGAGGACACTCATGGTAGGCAAGAGATAGGGAGACTGGGAGAGGTATAAGTTAGACTTTCATAAACTAAGGAAGCACTAAGTATAATGATTTCATTAATTAATCATACCCAAACAGCTATTAAGGGGTTTGGTTACATAAAAAAAAAAGGTTTATTTAATATCAGTATTGGAGTTTGCTCGAGACGACACTTCAGGGGGGGGAATGGAGAGAAGAAAGTTTCGAAAATATTTATCATTATCCGTGATGACTTTGTCATGTAATGTTACATTGACTTTGGTTTTGCGTGCCATCACCACCCAATTAGCTTCTAATCTCTACGTATTTTCTAATTAGTTGGGCATAACATAATGACTGATTAGTTTGCACGTTTGAACTCTTGCAAGTGTCAAATGTCTAAACTTGCAATAATGACGATGTTTTTCTCATCTGCAATATCATTTTATCCCTATGTCATCTATATATATGTTAAGTATAATTCTCATTTCTCATTTAATTCCTCTAAGTATTGCGTATTTCCCACTTAATATCTTTAATTACAAAAAAAATTCAGACATCAGTGTTGGTTGCCATGTGAGTTCTTTTTTTATTTATAATTATAGTCAATTCATCAACTTTCAAAAGTTAATGCTGCTTCCGAAAAATAAAAGTGAAGTTGAAAATATGAACAAAAAGTAATCCATAACTTGTTTTGGCTACATGTCAAGTTACTTTTTCCCTGAATCAGAAGAGCTTGTCACAACGCTTAATAAATGGGTCAAACACTATCCATTGTCTCCCAAGGCACCAAAAGATAGTTTTATAGCTTGCCCTATCTTCACATGCTCCTATCCAATTAGAATTTGGATTTGAATCTACACAGGTTCCACACAAATTGAAAGATGATTTTGTACTATATTCCATTGTGAATTACATAATTTTTACATTGAGTTTTTTTTCCTTCTTACTTTTATCTATTCTTCAAACATGAAAATGCATATTAAATTAATAAACTTAAGAAACACTTTAATAATATATTTGGTAAATGAAAAAAAAATCAAGTTATAATCCAAATTCAAGCTTCATATTTTTCTAATAATCTAAATTTGAACTTTTAATTTGTCTCATTTAAATAAATGAGTCAAAATTAAGAACCATATTTTTTTCACAAGCCAATCTCTTGACTTGATTCATTTGCATCCTTACTCACACATTAATTTTAAATATTAAATTAATAAGATTAAGAAACACTTCAAGAATATTTTGATAAATAAAAAATAATTGTTACAAATTAATCATGAGTTTCATATTTTTTTAATCGTAATTCAAATATTTAATTTGTCTGGTTTAAATAGTTGGGTCAAATTTCAATATCATATTTTTTTCACAAGTCAAACTCTTGAATGGATTCATTTATATTCTTAATTACCCACATATTTAATTAATTTTAGATGCACACTCTTCATTTATATGAATAATAATTAGATTTTATTTCAGATTTTTACTCAACTTAATTTACTTGAATTACTTCTACTTCTCAAGTCAGGTTTGATTTTGTTCAAAAAAAAAAAGTCAGGTCTATTTTTTTCCGCTGAAACATATAAGTTAGATTTGAAGTTGTTGATGCAGACATGGCTGGAAAAGTGCATGAATTAATTCTAACCCGCTTAAATTATTCAAAAGTTTAGATTTCACAACACTATATTCTAGTTACGTGGTACTTGCTGTTCATGAAATCAATCTTTTTTTTTGGCTTTTTATCTGTCTGGTTCAAAGGACCAGCCAGTCCGATATTTGCGTATCAACCTAATTAAGAGAAGGAAAAAGATCATTTCAGATAATATACGTACGAATTTGAAGTTCATCTATAACGGTTTAATAATGAGACATTAAACACCATGCAAATTGCGTAAGCAAATGAATTTGTGGTTCCTCTGCCCTAAACAGACACATAAAGCATAATTATAGAAATTGAAATAATAAATGAGTATTAATGAACGGCGATATTATCTAGTTATGTCAAAGTTATTTTGAAGATAAAATAGTAATAATTAATTAGTTAATTGTATTTTGTTTGGTAGCGGTGTGTGTTCCTTTGTGGACATCATAATTGAGTTTAAGGGGTATCAACAAGCGTTAATCATCAGCTTGGCAAACCTTATATTCAAATTTTAATTATCACTAGACCAAGCACAGATGTTTAAGAAATGATTATTTAGTGCCCTGTAAATATCATAGGAATATATCATCCCAAACTTCGATCTTGCAAAGAGGGAGAAATAAATTTACATAAAAAAAAATAGAATATTTAGAAAGAAAATAAACTATATAATTAAATGTTATTACTTATTTCTTGTAAGTTGGAAAAGTTAGTATATATCACATAATTGTCTTGAATTATTCAGAAAAAAATAATAATCTTAAATTATCTAATAATTTTTTTATTGGGAAATATAAAGTTAGTTAGTTGATTAAGAAGGAAAAAAAAAAGGTCACAAGTTCAATTCTTCCTTGCTAAAGAAAAATAATCAAATTAATAATTAATATTTACCTATAAAAAAATTATTCTGGTCAAGAAATTAATCTTTAAATCTGTATGTATGAAACGATATTTATTTAAAAAGAATGAGTCTATTAGATATATCTTCATGTTTGAGATTAATCTCTTAATTTTGTCTTAGTGATACTATGGACAGCCAATAAAAAAATAATATAGAACAGTTGATAATTTTGGTGCAGAGCATATTCTATTTATCATGACTAGCAAATAGCATTGCAGCCGGATATGACATGGCTATAAATTATGGGCCACGTGACTCGCGTGATGTGTGAGAACTGAGAACCCACCTTTAGTGTTGCATAATATAAATGGCCTAACCCATGTTACTTCATTTATTTCTTCCTCCACATTTAAGACAATGATTTTACTATAATACCAGATGTGTCCTCGATATGATCTTCAAATAGCAGCGCAGCAATAGATTGTTGACTATGTAAGAGGCGATATGATGTCCTTGATATGATGTGGTGCTAATTTGATCTGTGTAATTTTTTCGGTTTGATAGGCACTGCAGTTGGAAGCTTGTTTGTGTTTTATGATTCTGTTTTTATTCGCGCTACTTCTGTTTTTAATATAGTTTATCATTGCCAAGAAAAAAATAATATATATATATATATATAAAGGCAAAAAACATAAAAATATAAAGCCAATTACCTAACTCCAAATTTCAATTGAATGTATTTTAAATTTAGTAATGTTTTCGTACCATTTGCTATAAGCCCATGAACCACTCATTTCCTTTATGTAGTATAAAAGTATTTTTTTTTTTTCATGAAAAGAATTTTTTTTAAGAAAAATGACTTTTAATATTTTTAATGTGTTTGTTTAAGTTTTTGGGTAAAATAAAATAAAAATAAGATTTACAATTATTAAACAAAAACTATTTTAAGTAATTTCTGGAAAATGTATTTATAACTAACTTTCTAGATAAAAACTATTATTATAACTTCTAACAAAAAAATAAACTGTTTCTTCTGAACTTTGTATAAAATCTCTAGAAACTATATTACCTTTTTGTACATTTTTAAAAATGTTTTTGGATTAAATCACTTTTAATCTCTACAATATAAGGGTGTTTTGGTTTTCATCCTTTTTTATTTTATTTTCATCCCTACTATATTTTTTTCACTATGGTACTTGCTACTAGGTTCAGCCGTTAAATTTAATGTTGTCTTTTTTGTGTGTGAGACAAAGGAAAACAAAAGGCTAAAAGCCTTTGGGGAAAACAATGGTTGATATATAAGCTGTTGAGTTACTGACAAACCTTTAAATAAAATATGCGGAAGCGTAAACAAAAACGTAAAAGAATAGAGATAGAGATAAGTACACAATTAATCTGTTAATCATGAGAAAACCTTCCTTTAATCTGAAGAGGAAAAACTCACGGAACACTAGTACAGAATCAAACTTTCACTATATGAATAATGAGTTACAAATAATCAAATACACCAAGGTGGTGGTTTACTCAATCTCTCCAACAATTGTGAATATCAAACTCTCCAAAGTGTTTCACTCAAACTCTTTCTGAAGATCTCTCAAATGCGAAGCACGGAAGCTTACTCAAATGTGTTCTCAAGAATGTCACTTGAGACTCAAATCTGCGGAATTTCTCACGCAGTCAAATGTTAAACGGCAGAGTAATCTCTTATGTTCTCTCAATTCTCAATCTGAGTCTTCAGTCTCAGTCTAAGTCTAACCTAATTTCATTCTCAACTAATGTATTTATAGTGATGAATTAGGTTTGGGGTTTTAAAATCCTCAAATGAGCTTATACCAGCATTGAAGGAGTAAACTCAATCCAACATAAGTCCTTAAAAGAAAAAAGGTTTATATATTTATCATACAGTAACTTTGAACTAATACAATCTGAAGTTACTTAAAAAAAATTAAATTGAAGAAATGAAGAAATACTAAGCTGAGTTAAACAATTGTTGTCTGGTATCTTTAAGCATATGATTGCAAAGGGAAAAGCCAGGTGAGAGGAAAAGCATAATTGATTGATCAAATGAACCACTGAGATAAAATTGGATTTAACTATATATAATTTTCTTAAAGTTTCAAGTCAAGTGGAGGCCATGATAATTAATATAATCCTCCAAAGTTCGGCAATTGTGATAAAACAATTTCCAACTTTGAAATAAAACCACGTAGGAAATTTCTAATACGTTCTCTAAAACCTCCATCACGACCTGCCTGAGGATATTGAAACATCACAATTAACTTTGACCCAATGAATAGGATTCATGGCTTTAAAATTAAGGGTTTATTTTCTTTGATGTCGTGTCCCGCGGGTCTGCATCTTTTGGATGCTTTTATTTTAGTTTTTGGGCGTTTTAATGAACTTGACGTGGTTATTGAGTTGAACGTGGTCACTTGATATCATTCCAAATATGCATTAAGATTGAATTGAATTGCACACCTAACTATTGATTTGCTACTTCAGTAAACATATCTATGCTAAGCAAAATTAAAAACATTTCTCAATCTCCAAAGCACATCCACTGAAAAGCCAAATAACAAGTCAAATGTGAAATGAACTAAATATTCGTAAAATATGAATTTAAACCTAACTAAATCTCACAAAATCAAGAAATGAACTAAATATTTATAAAATGTGAATTTAAACTTAACTAAATCTCACAAAATCAATTTGTAAAGTAAAATTTCTTTACTTAATATTTTATTTTGATCATATTTTTAATTAATGTTGAATTTGTATTTTTTTTTCTTAATAGATTCTCTCACACTCAACACTATAGGCTTGAATTTGGATAATATGATAATGAGTCTAAAATATGTTATGATATTATTCTAAAATTTAACTGTGGGTTTAAATAAATTTCACAAAATTTACTTATAAGATAAACATTATTCTCTATTTTTATATTCTATTTTGATCGATGTGAAATTTCTAACATTATTATTTGTTGTCTTTTAAGTATCATGACTATTGTCTTTACGAGTCTTTTATAAGTTCGGATTAATTCAAACACTTTTTAATAGGAACTTTCCTCGTTAATAAGTAGTAAGACATTACTTTTAAGATAGTAGTATTAATTAATATTAAATTTGAAATACAACAAAAAATTAATAGATCAAGTACTATAAAACTATATTTTATTAAAGTAAAATTGGAAGTGTGTGCAGTTTAAGTAAATTATAATGGCTCTTTTTTTCGAGACGAACACCGTTCAAGCTCAATGTATAGTTTTTTTTTTAATCAGCAATAACTCATATATTAATATAAAGGTGTTTGTACAAGAAGTGCTACAAGAATAAAGAGCCAGAAAATAAACGAGCCAACTGCCATGAAAACATAGCTCCCCACAATCCTGCTGAACATCCCAAACCCATCTGTAGAAAATAGCAGATATAGTACCCTCACAAAACAGATTCTCATAGTAAGGTTCATCGAATCTTATCCTATACAATCGAATATGATTGTTTACGGAAAGATACGATAATATAGAGAAATTCTGTTTCTTTCTCTCTTGTGATTATATATGTAAAGAAAGATCAATAAGTCTTTAGTCTCACTTATATAAATTTTATGGATTGAAAAATGTAATTAATAAGAGAAAGATTTATTAAATGTAATGAATTAGATTTATCAATAAAGATTAATTATTAATAAAATTGATAAATATTTTATAGTAGTATCACGGTGATAAAATAAAAAACATGTAGAGAATAAAGTCTTTATAAGTAAAATAAACTCATTAACTCTCTCCTTTGTCTATGATGAGAAATTAATCCGTAGTTTCATTATACGTTCATTGAAAATAAATTTTTCCGACGTTTTGGGCTCTCTTTGCCGCATATCCTCAAACAAAATTGAAACCTAAAAGCATTTGAAATAAAATATTAACATACATTTACTTTTTTTCTCTCTTATCTTTACTCAATTTACTTTCTATTACATCAATTATTATATTTATAACTTTTATTTTCTTTTCATCTCTCTCTTACTTTCTAGTATATCCATCTCATCTAGCTCAAAATGGGATGAATGTTACCCATTTTCCATCAGGAAACTTTCAAGATGGCAATACCTGTCCCTGAATACCATAATTGGTCAGAAAAGATTGAACATAATCCCATGTATCCGAACAGAACCACTAATAGGCCCAATATGAATGCGAATTTTAAAACAATCGTTAACCACACGCGATCCTAACCATAGACATTGGAAGCAGCAAACTTTGACCCTTTTATAGACAAAGATTTATTTCAAGCTAAATTCACCAACAGATCTCAATAAGAAAAAATCATATATGTTCAAGTTCTTCATGCTCCATAGATAAGCTGCACATCTCATAAAGAAACATAAATAATCACGAGTTTGTAGACCCTGACTAGAATCATGAAATTATAAAAATAAGTGGTATAAATAATTCATTAAAATAAAAATGGATTTATAAGATAAATATTTTTTTTTATATGTAGGAATCAAATATAATATCAGGAGGATTTATAATAAGTTATTCAATCAACTGAATTATACTTTTTCGATAACATAGTTATTTATAAGTAATAGACCTTTCAACTTTATTTAATTCATTAGAGAATTTATTATTTTATCAGTGCAAAAGGCTCTTAATTCTAAGTCTTATTTTTTTGAAAAATCTTAATCCTAACTCCCAAGTTTTGACTTGACATATTTACCTTATTCGCGAGCACATACAAAACTCATCTGATCATGTTATTTGTATTTTTAGGGTTTGTTCAATAGAGTGAAAAAAATAAAATAAAAAATAATATGAAAGTTTTGAATTAAAATAAAGTAAGAAGGTGTGAATCCACATTATTTTTACTGTTCATTTCTTTTCTACTCCATTTTTTCAAACTAACAAACTCTTCAAAAAAGTACGGAGCTATTTGATTTGAAAAATATTTTTTATGTACATTATTTTCAATTTTCTGTAAATATTTAAATAAACAAAAAAAGAAAAAATTGTTATTACTTTTTATACTGGTTTGTAAAATTAAAAGAAAAAATAAAAATAAAGTACACTTTTTTTATAATAAAAAATAGTTCTTAATTCAATTTAGGGGTGTATTTGATTAAGATTTCAACGAATTTTAAAAGATTTTTTTAAAAAAATTCTTGAGGTATTCAATCAATTTTTTAAATAATAGAAATAAATATTGTGATATTCAATTAAAACTATTATGATTTTTTAAGAAATTCAATAAAGTATGTTAGTATTTAATTAAAATTTTTTTACAACTTAAAAAAAGTTTTGTGATATTCAAAAGTATACAAATTTTAATGAATTATTTCTTATGATAGATTTTATGAGAAAATACACATTAAAAAATCTCACTCAAACCGTTCAAATTTTATGAGACTTTCTTTTTTTTATTGCAAATTGTCATGTTTTGCTTTGTCTATCACCCACATTCTCCTGCAATGTCTCTTTATTGAAATAGACATATATTTTTAATTTTTTTACTCTTTCAATAAGTGGTCAACATGCCCATGATATGAGATATTTTCCCAATTATTTGAATTTGAAAGAAAATCTTAACTATATACTTATACATATAAAAGTACGTGAATATATATGAACATAAAAAATATATAATTTTAATAAAGGTGAGAAATTAACTCATCATAAGTGAATAAATATATAAATAAAGTTTGAAATAATTGTTAGACATGTTTTTTGTTTGATGTAATCGTTATTGAAAGAATGACTACAAGTATGTATACTATTGACAAACATTGTGGTATATAATTTTTATACAATTAATTGGATTGACAATTAAAGGAAAATGAATCTATTATGCTTATAAATATGCTAAAGAAAATTGATTTATCATGTAACATGATTAAGATTCTTAGTATAAGATGAGTTTTATTTAGAGTGTTAAGTGAGAAAAATTATAGATGTCTATCAATAATTTTGAATATTTTTTAAAAATTCACGGATTTAAAATATTAAAAATTCACACTACTCTTTCAAATGTTATGAATTTATCTCTTATAAATTCATTAAATTCAGAACTACAAAATTCTAACCATAAAAATTTTAAAAAAAATCTTTAAAATCATTATATTCTTACAAATCTTTTAAAATCCATAAAAAATTATATCTAAATAATTTTTTAAAATCCTATTTCAATACCGTCTCCTTCGTGAACCATCCTTTAATTTTCATACCCATATTTTTCCCTAATCGGATAAAAATATAATAATTGGTACGCTTGCTGTCGGCACACTTTGTTGCACTTTTTTCATCCACTTTCTCAACATGCCTATATTTAGTGCTTTGCAGTGTTTGTGAGCTTTAAAAAAAAAACGACACACACACAAGTTTTGGTGGGTGGTGTTAGTTATTTGCTGGCCAAATAGTTAGATATTTTAATATAAAGAGAGCATTACAAATAATTATGTTAATTATATTAAAAATTTTAATTAAATAAAAATATTAAGAAATTATGAAAGCGTGAATTAGCGAATCTACTATCTACTATAGATATATAAAAACTAAGGTCATCTCCAATACGTATCTTAGGATGAGTTCCTTAGCTGATCTGGCATCCTTTCTTACTTTTTCTCTCTCCTGAAATGCTTAAATTTAAGTTGAGTATCTTATATAAGCAACTTTATTTTAAAGAGGACCCACCTAAGAAACTCATATAAGCACCTGGAGGTGCCCTAACTTGCTAGCAAAAATATAAAACTGGACATTATATATTAATGACATTTGGCAAAAAATAAGGACAAGATGGTAATTGGACATAAATTTGTTAATTGCACCCTCTTTTTAATAAGTGCACTCCAATATTCCCAAATTAAAATCTGCTAATTATACATCCTTTTTTATAAGTGCACTCCAATATTTTTAAATTAGAACTTGCTAATTTGCATTCCCTTTTTGATAAAAAAAATCTATATTTCTTTCACCCCTCTCACAGGTTATCTCTTTAACGCATAGACAATGGTATAAATTAATAAAATTAAGTAACATTAGAAAACTTCATTATAAATTTCACTCTTTAGATATTGTCTTTTATTATTCAATATTAGTATACATAAAATAATTTTTGAACTAAAACATATAGTTGTTGATGTGAAAAAATGGGTTATAGAAGATAAATAATAACATGTCTCAAAGATTATCCTTAGCTCTTCATTCAAAAACAACAGAAAATTGTTTACACTAAAATTTAAAAAAATTTCATCTCTCTCACACGTTATCTCTTTAACGCATAGACAATGGTATAAATGAATAAGATTAAGCAACATTTGGAAAATCTTTAGATATTGTCTTTTATTATCCAATATTAGTATACATAAAATAATTCTTGAAATAAAATATATAGTTGTTGATGTAAAAAATAGGTTATAGAAGATAAATAATAATATGTCTCAAAGATTATCTTTACTTCTTCATTCAAAAACAACAGAAAATTGTTTACACTAAAATTTAAAAAAGAATTATCTGGTCACATGGGTCTATAATTCTCTTGGGAAGAGGGGGGTTGAATTTTTTCCTTCTTTTCTAATTATTTAAATATATAAATTTTAATAATTAATTAATAATAAATCCACAAAATTTTGCCAATTTTACACTTAAAAATAAATTTATTTTTAAAAAAAAATAATGTAAAAAAATTATTAACTGATAAATCCTAATTGAAATGTATTTGTCAAAGTAAGTAATTGCTAATTGTACCCTTTTTAATGAGTGTGCTCTAATATTTCCAAATTAAAACTTACTAATTTCCCTCCTTTTTTATAAACAAATTAATATTTCCTTTTAAATCTTAAATACTCATTATATCATTTTTTTTATCCCTTTCACACGTTATCTCTTTAACACGTAAGCAATGGTATTACCTATATACGAAGGGACAATTTTTCGAAATTAAAACTTGATAATTGCACCTCCTTTTTAATAAACAAATTAATATTTTCTTCTAAATCTTAAATACTAATTATATTATTTTTTTCATTCCTCTCACACGTTATTTCTTTAACGCGTAGGTAGTGGTATTACCTGTGTACGTAGGGTATCATACTAAACAGTTACAAAAATACAAAATCTCAATATTATTTTAATTTTTCCTTTCGAAAAGACTCTAAACCACTGGTGATATAGTAATTACGCTTTTATTTACTTAACAACTGTCTAGAAAAGTGTAGTGATTTTCTTTCATTTTATGTTATGATTTTCCTAATATCCTATTTTTGGTCCTTCATATTTCTCAATATTGTTGGTTCTCATCTCAATTGACTTAGTCTAATTATTAACAGGTTTGCACATGCGTAACAAGATATGGAGTCTTAAGTGGATCAATTGTTTACCGTCTAATTTTAACATAGGTGTATTATCACAAGAAAAATAAATTATTATTGAACTCCACTTCTTTCTTTCTATTATTAATTTACTTGACAATTGTCTAGAATACAGTGGTCTCCTTTCATTTTATGTTATGATTTCCATAATTTTTTCCTTTGGGCAATTCATATTTCTCAATGTTGTTGGTTCTCACCTCAATTGACTAAGCCTAATTATTGACAAGTTTGCACAGATGTGACAAAAGATAAAACCTTAAATTGATCAATTGTGTATGGCCTGATTTCAATAGAGGTATATTATCACAAGAAGAAAAAATTATTATTGAACTTCACTTCTTTCTTTCTCTTATTTTTGCTACACATCCATTTTGTCATTAATAAACTATACTAGATCTTTCAATTTTTTAAAATATCTTTTCAGCTTAGATAATATGTTGTTTTAACTACATTTTTAAGAGTTATGTGTATTTAAATATATTCATTATCAACTTCTCTCTTTTCTCAACTTTGAAATGTTCTTCTTCTCTGATGTTCTCTGTCTTCTCACCATTTTTCTCTCTTCTCTTACATTCTTCATTCACTCAATTTATTTTCTCTCTTTTCTAAAAATAAACCAGTGAAATATCTTTTTATTTCTCTGTTACCCATTCGACATCGCAACCCTCGCTGAAGATGCATTTGCCAGCTACTGTGACTACAACTTCTTCATAATTTTTTCATGATTTATAGTGATTTGTAGCACCAAAGATGAATAATTTTCTTAGTTTTTATTTTCTTGGTTGATTTTAGTTTGACCTAATTACTTTTTTTAGTTTTTCTCCTTCATCAAAATTTCTTTAATATTGTAAATATGGACTAAATTTGTTAAAAAAGTTTATTTTATAAGAATATATAGAATTGGAGAATTTTTTTAAATATGTATTTGATTTTGTTCTAGACTGATTTATTGGTTGCAAATTATGTGTTTGATCAAATGTCAAAATAACATTTTTGGATATGTTTCCTTATTTTTCATTTTACTTCTAAATTTATAACACTTTTGAGACGAATTTTTACATGAAACTTTTTAACTGATTTCATCAGTTTGGTATTATCTTATAAAGTAGGAATTTTTCGCATACAATCTTTAGTTATTGTTGTTTATCTTTTGTTAATATTACTCCTATTTATAATCAATAGTTCAAATATATTTGTTTAAAAAAGTTTGCAAATGGAAACTAATGTTTATTGCAGAAATTTAGGTGAACGAGTAAATGATCAATGGAATGTTCAATTGTAAATTTTGATGCAGGACCTCTATAAAAGTGATCATTAACACAAACAGAAGTGAATAAAAGTAATTCAATTGATGATTAGGTAGAAGATGAAAGTTCAGGGTGGAGAAAAGATGCAAGACAAATGGAGAGAAATGAAGGTATTACTTGGGTAAATTTAAAGAGAAGACCTAAACAAGTGAAAAGTTTACTTGCATAGCATTAATTTTGTATAAAATTTTCAGTTGTTTTCTTTAATTTAAGTTCATAACTGAAAGTTGTTTGCTATATATTATAATTCTTGCTTAGATTGAAAATTAGTATTTTTGTTCCAAGTTAATTTTTTCATTTTTTCTATCCATCTTATATCTTTATCTCATAGTGATTATATGAATTGAAATTCTAACAGATTCTCAATCAACGATACATTAGTCATATTTCACTCAAATTATTTAATTTTTCAATCCTTTTGAAATTGTTGTGACCCACCAGTTATATTTATAGACAATATTCTAATTCTAGGCTAAAATTTTGTAAGATATTAACAAAAATTATTAAGAAGTAATATATTACAAATTGATGGTCACGTGCTTACAATTATATTACACTACATATATATATATATATATATATATATATATATATATATATATATGTAGTGT
>CM023948.1:7119506-7193101 GCA_013407115.1 Glycine latifolia | reverse complement strand
ATATTGTTATTAAATAATCTTTCTTTATTACACATATAAAATGAATGCTAACAGACGCAATCGAAGATAAAAGATACACACAAATAAGTATTAGAATTTTCATTCATGTGTTTACTTATAATTATCATATCTTTATATTACACACAACAAACATAATTTCTTATTCATATTATAAATTCATAATTTTCTTCATTTCTAAAATATTTATATGTTTACTTATTATAAACATAATTTTCCAATTTAAAACAGAGAAAAATACAACAAATCGATACATCCCGTGCAAACACACATGTTACCAACTAGTTATATTAATAACCCATATCCGTACATAAACCGTGACCATGTTCATACATATCTAAGAATATAGCACGTTTTTTTCATGAAAATGGGGATATATATTTGATTTATAGTGGATTAATATGATTAAAATTTTAATATTATTTTGATTTAAAACTAGTGCCAGGTTAAATTAGTTGCAATGTCTTTATCAAATGAAAATACACTGATTTAACTTACATGCTTGCATATAGTAAAACAAAAGTAAGTATATATAGTAAATAAAAGAGTAAACTACTGGCCCTCCAGTTTTACCAAATGATATTAATTCCACTAAAATTTACAGCTACAGTTACACTCCACTCCATTCACCTCTTTTTATTAATAGAATATGATAAAAGTATATATAAATCCATGCATTAATATTATAGGTGCATTTAAAAAATACTTAATCGTTTTAATATCAATCTGCTGCAAACATTTAATTAATCATATTTCAGCAGTATGAAAACTTCAATCTGCGCCAAATATTTAGTATATTTAATCATTTTAAGTAATATTTATTTTTTTTAATCAGTACTAAGTATAAAAAAAAATACAAATCGCCATTCAAAAAATTTATAAACTCGCACAATGTATAAAATACTTACTATATCAAATACCGATAAATAACATAAAAATAACCTTTTTGAGATAAACTAAGAAAATTATGATTTATTAGTAGGATTACTTCACAACACAATATACTTGGCAATGGAGAAAATATTCAAGAGGAATTATATATATACAAGTTGTGCAGAAATGTAAATGATAATTAGCCCAAAATAAATTCACAAATATTCCACCCAAATAGAAACAGAAATGATAATTCCACCCAAATCTGTATTGCATCTCCGTAAACAGTTATTTCTAATTAAATTTTCGTAGATACTAAGATTTAATATTATGAAAAAAGTGTAAAAAAAAAAAAAGTAGATAATTTTCCATTCAGAAGACGTCTCATTCAAAGAAAGTTGATTTCGTCATTGAATTGGTTGTTGAGCGTACGTGGTTGCTGACGAAGGAAAAACAGACCAACGCTAAACCAATCATAATACTAGTAGTAATGTATTATATTCACAGGAGTAATACGGATTATCTCAATAGCAGTATCAAACATCACTATCATTTTAAATTATTTTCTTTTAAGACTTTTAATAACCACACCTAATAATTAAGGGGAGAAAACTGAAGAAAAGTACATTACTACTTGTTCCATTATATATATGCATCCCTATTTTCGTTATTGTGAGAAATTAAATAAAAATAATAAAAATTGATTATTTACTATTAAATAAATATGTAATTTGATTTAAATAGTTATGATTATAAATCAAATATATAATATTTTGTAAGTAATTATGTGATTACGGGTTAACTTTTAATTTTCATTTCATGTAATATAAGATTATATGATCATAATTTATTATTTGTAGTCTATGTTGAAGATATTACCATAGTGTAGGTCCACGTACTTGCATCAGGACTTTTGCAAGTTGCAACAACACATCATCAAATTAAAGGTTTTTGGAGACTTTGAAGTATTTCCTTAGTTTGGAAAAAGCTCAGTCCAAACATTCAAAGTAATCCAGTATACTCTTCTTTTTTTACTGCAACATAATTAGCATACTCTTCAAATCCTTGAAGATGTTGGTTTTCTCAAAACACATGTCCCTACGAATTCAAGTTCGAAGCTCAATGAAGTTGATGCATCTCAATGTGACAATGTCCCTATGCATAATGTACTTGAAGTCAATGAATCATATTTCTTGTTTGCATCAAATATAAAGCTTGATTTTAGCTAGCCTTTGTTGATGCTGACTGGACCAAAATTGTTTGGTCTGACCCTTGCTATCTATCTCTTCATACTTCTCTTCACAATTTGGATACTTAGGTATGAGATTCATCAGGTGCCACCTCTCATTAGTTTTTCTCTCTCAAATTTTACCTTATACACCCCCTCCAACATAAATTGGTCACCATACCTGATTAGTCCTTAGTAACTATAACTAGCATAGGTGATGTTACAGCCAATTCTCAGATAATTTGACAAATGTCTTGCACGTTAGCTCCATCATTTCATACTAATTTGCCTTTCTGTTAGTTCTTTACTAGCTAACATCAGATATATTGGCAAAAGTGCCACGTTTTTTGAAAAAAATACCTGGAATGTCACGCCCACGAAAGTATTTCCTAAACTGCTACGCCACGTAATTCGCTGGCCACCTCAACGAATTACGTGGGCTGATGTGGCGCCGCGTGAGTGGAGGACAGAATTCGCTGGACAGAGGGGTGAAATAGGCATGCCACGTGGCAAATTTCTGAAATTGCGTAGAAACTTCGGAAGGCTATAACTTTTGACTGGGATGTCCGATTGAGGCGTATGATATGTCAAAACGATCGTAATTGAGAGGAGAATCTGTTAGAAATTCCCAAAGGAGACTTGGCCAAAAAATTTTCCCAAAAGAGGCCTCTAAGTGCCTCAAAATTGCGATTTAGTATTCGGACACCCAAAAGATTTATTTTTGTCTGCTTTTTTAATTATTTAATTAGTTAATTTAATGTTATTTTTTATTTTTTCAATTACTTCTCTGAATTTCGAACGTTTTGACATATCGTACGCCTCCATCGGACATTCCTAACCAAAAATATCACTGTTTAATTGATAGTGCATATAAACTTCATATAAACTTTGAGCAGTGATATTTTTGGCTAGGAATGTCCGATGGAGGCGTACAATATGTCAAAACGTTCGAAATTCAAAGAAGTAATTAAAAAAATAAAAAATAACATTAATTTAACTAATTAAATAATTAAAAAAGCAGACAAAAATGAATTTTTTGGGTGTCCGAATACTAAATCGCAATTTTGAGGCACTTAGAGGCCTCTTTTGGGGAAAAAATTTGGCCAAGTTCCCTTTGAGAATTGCCAGCGGCTTCTCCTCTCAATTACAATCATTTTGACATATCATACGCCTCAATCGGACATCTCAGTCAAAAGTTATGGCCTTCCGAAGTTTCTACGCAATTTCAAAAATTTGCCACGTGACATGCCTATTTCGCCCCTCTGTCCAGCGAATTCTGTCCTCCACTCACGCGGCGCCACGTCAGCCCATGTAATTCGCTGAGGTGGCCAACGAATTACATGACGTGGCAGTTTGGAAAATACTTTCGTGGACGTGACATTCCGGATATTTTTTTAAAAAACGTGACACTTTTGCCAATGTCTCCTACCATCATCCCTATTCTATAATCCTTTATAACTTGAATTCTTTTAATTTGTCACTCTGGACGCAGTGACATTGACTCATTGAGAATTATTGGTAAGGTTGATTTACACCAGGGCCTCTATGTGTTCACATAAGATAATAATGTGCAACCATCTACCACACGTTCTAGTCTTAACTGTTTCTTTGCTAATTTGAATATTTTGGCAGCCTATAATGCAGTATATTCGGGTGCTTGACATTCTAGGTTAGTCATATGTGAATTGCTTGTCAAACGGTTTAACCTATTGGTCTGTTTTTGAAAAAGATGAAATTTTAATCTTAAATTTTATTAGACGTGGAAATAACTAAATGTTTAAATTTAAGATAAATATCCAAATTTTTTATTATTTTTAAATTTCGTTAAACTTAAACCCAAAGTCCAACTAAATTTAAAAGTTTGTTAAAATAATGAACTAAATTAATTTAGAAAATAATCGGATTAGCACGCTAGTCTTTTTTATCAGAAAAAAATATTTTTATTAAAACACAAAATTCAGCACAAGATGTGCCAAACTCAGTACACCAAGGAAATTACAAAGCATGTTCCTAGAAAGCCAAAAATCAAACTCTCGAACAATTTCCAATTACAAGTGGCTTTCCAACCCAAAACCCATTTCTATAACCCGTTAATAAAAAGCTGCACAAAAATTGCTACATCTGCACTAAAATTATTGCTTCACTAAAAGCCAACTATGATCTATTTCAAGTCATTTGAATATTAGTAAATTAAAATGGGCAAAAATTCAATATCAGACTCAATTTTTTCAAAGTTGATTTATGTTTTTTAACGAGTTAAACAAGCAAATTTAGCAGATTTATTTTATTTTAACAGTCTTATCTCAAAATAAATAAATAAAATATATAATTTTTGAATGTTCAAAACTTAGTCTATAATTGAATTTCTTTATTGGGCTGGGTACACTCATATGAGAGTACTGGAGAGAGAGAGAGAGAGAGAGAAAGTTTGAAAATTTATGGGTATCCCACACAAGAAGTCTAAAAAATGTTGAATTATTCCATGAAACGATGTTCGTACACTTTTACTGCCATGCCAGCTGACATCGCATTCCATGTACGCCACACAAAAGCAAAACACGATTTTCTCAATTCATTTCTCTTTCTCACGCACCCTGCTTCAAAATCAAGCCTTCAACCACCGCTTCAGTATTTATCACGATATTTTGATTTTTTTTTTTTTTCGTTTCTCTCTTCTCCTACTTCTTGTCTTCTACTTGATCTCGTTCATTCTCAAGACAAAGTGATAAACAACACTATTAAATACTAATTAGCATAGTACTTGGACGCGTGGATGTTACTAACATCATAAATAACATATACTTTTTTTCACGGAATCACAAGCTTAGGATCCTCGAGCCCAAATAATTGTACATTCAATCATTTAAAAGACACTAATAATTGAACATATATGCAAACTTAGTCATTTCACGTGAATATATAAATACAAGATTGTGTTTTTAGTTTTTATATTTTTTGTCAAAGGGGATTAAGATCTTTATAATTCTATATTGATTAATTTGATCCTCAATTTAAAAAAATGTAAATTTAGTCTTTTTTAACTATAAGAAACATGATAGATAGAACATATTATATTTTTATATTTTTAAAGTTTAAGAATTTAATTTATTGATATAAAATTATAGAGACCTTGACCATGTTTGATCGAAAATATAGAGATTAAAAATATATTTTTCTTTTATTAAATAAAAATCTCAAGAAAAACTATAATTTAGTAAATAATATATTTAGATCAAACATTTTCTCTTACCATTTTTTAGATTTTTATTTATATCACATGTGAATATTAAATTTTTATTTTATTTTATTTTTTATACTATTATATAAAATCATTAATTATGTTATTGATAAATTATTTGTGTTTGATTTTAAGTCAGATTCTTCAAAATCATGTTAAGATATTAGTTAACACGATTTTAGATAAATTTTTACATATTTAATTACACGTGTAAAAATTAATTTTAAATTTAAAATTGAATCTGAACTAAAATTATTTTAGATAGTTTGTGTTAAATAAAAAAATATACTAAATTTTTCGTATTTATTTAAATTTATAATAAAAACATTCAAATAAAAATATATTACTTTAAAATTAATTTTTATCAAAATCTATTTTATAAAATCATTTCCATTCAAAATGAAATTTATCAACACTCATTCAAATACATAATTCATATAAACAAGAATCCATTAAAATAAGTGTTAATAATTTGTGTCTTAGAGGTGTATTAGATTAGGATTTTAAAATATTTTTTTGGCATAAAAAAATTCTATAGATTTTAAAAGATTTTGTATGTAATGACTTTTAAGATTTTTTAAAAGACTTTTATAATTAAGATCTTGTAGTTTAAATTTTAATAGATTTACAAAATATGAATTCATAAGATTTGAAACAACATTATGGACTTTTAAGATTTTAAAAGAATTTGTGAATTTTTTAAAAACATTCAAAATTATCAATAAAGATTCATTAATTTTGCCCATCTAATATTTTAAATAAAATTCATCTTATACAACAAATTCTAAACCTATTACATAACAAATTGATTTTTCCTAACATATTTATAAGTATAATAGGTTCATTCCCTTTCAATCTTCAATCATATTAATTCTATAAAAATCATATACCACAATATTTATAAGTAGTATGAATATTTGTAGTTATTTTGATAATAACGATCTCATCAAACAAAAATCATATCCAACAATTATTTCAAATCTCATTTATATATTTATCTCCTTATACATAGTTAACTTCTCACATTCATATATTTTCATGTTCATTTATATAGTCAAGATGCTCCCCCAAATCCAAAGAATTGAGAAAATCTCTTTCTCATATCATTCAAAGGCAAGCTGATCATTGGTCAAAAGAAAAACATGTCAATTTGTAAGGAAAAAAAAAAGAAAGAATGTTTCATGAAATCTCAAGAGTTTGAATGAGATTGTTTAATGTATATTTTTTTATAAATTTTTTTATGAAATCCATTAAAATTCATCATAAGAAATAATCTATCAAAATTTATATATTTTTTAATACCATGAGACTTTTTTTAAATTGTAAAAAATATTAATTGAACATCAAAGAACTTTATTGGATTTCTTAAAAAATTATAATAGTATTGATTAAATATCACAAAATTTATTCCTATTATTTAAAAATCTTGATTGAATATCTTAATATTTTTTTACAATTTTTTTTAAATCCTTTAAAATTCTAATTGAATATACTTTTCTAAGTAATTTAGATTCTAATAATGACTTTGAATATTAAATAAAGTGTCTTAAAAGATAAATATTCATGTATCTTTTTTTTAAAAAAAATCATTTTATGTAAGCACTCGAGCTATCGACGAATATTAAATTACTTTGTATAATATTATGTTGAGGTAAAAAAGTCAATAATTGATTTCTACATCCACTAAAAAATTACGAAAGTAAAGTAGGATATAATATTGTTCCGATGTAATTGACTGGTTATAAATTTCTATTTTTGTTTTCTAAGATATTATATGATAAAGTTGTGAGATGCAATCAAGACTTTTCTTTTCTTTCATTCTACGCAACATTGCTTCAAAAACATGTAGCGGAAACAGTGACAAAGTTTAGAATGACGTTGACGGGCATACAAGCAGAAGCTTGACATCAATTGGATAGATGATGGGTTGAATTCAATATCCAATATAAAAGTAACGTGGTAAAAGAATCCAAATAATATAATTTTAATAAAAAATTATTAATTTGGGGCAGTGGGTTACTCCTAAAATTGAGATCAGTCATGTTCAAATTCAAGCGTGATCAAGAGGGGGGGGGGTCACGTCCAATTTTGAGTGCGTTCCACCACAGGGTAACACGTGTCATACACAGATGGAGCGATGTGCATATAAACTTAGACGGTCATAACTTTTGACGGGAATGTCCGATTGAGACGTAATTTATGTCAAAACGCTCGAAATTGAGAGAAAAAGCCCTAGGCAAATTCTTGAAGGGGATTTGGTTAAAAAAATTTCCAAAAAATGCTTCTAAGTCTTCAAAATTATGATTTAATCTTCAAACATTTAAAAATTTTCTTGTTTTCTACTTTTTTAATTATTTAGTCAATTAATTGCATGCTATTTTTTATTTTTTTAATTACCTCTCTTAATTTCGAGCGTTTTGACATATCGTACACCTCGATCGGACATTTCTATCAAAAGTTAGACCATTTGAAAGATATATTGAACGTTATTTTTTAATGTTATTTTCTATAAAAAATGTTAATAAAAATAAAATAGCATGTTCCTATTATTTACACATTTCATGTGTGCACATTTCTTGATTCTATTTTTAGTTTTCTAATGAATTTTTGTTTAATTCAAAGTGATTTTATTATGTGCTTCATTATTTTCATTAAGTATTTAATTCAAAGTAATTTTGATTTATTATTTTTTTATTACTTGATTTATGCTTTTAAAATATTATAAATGCTACATGTACAAAATTAAAGTTTAATCACAATAAGGCTCCTAGAACATGCTAACTAACAACGGGTTGATGCTGCCTCTTGAATCTTGATGGCCTTTCCATCAATAGTCCAGAGTCTAGAACTCCAATGTCTTTAGTTGGAGGATACGTTAGAGAAAAATGACTTAAATATAGTAATTAATCGTGTGTTTCTTATGCGTAAACAACAGTATAAGTTTCGACGAATTTTACTTACATATATATAAATTGTAAAGAGTAATTAGCACCTCTCAAACAAGAATTACACACATGAAATGTGTAAATAATAGGAACATGCTATTTTATTTTTATGAACATTTTTTGATAGAAAATAACATTAAAAAATAACGTTAAATATATCTTTCAAATGGTCTAATTTTTGATAGAAATGTCTGATCGAGGTGTACGATATGTCAAAACGCTCAAAATTAAGAGAGATAATTAAAAAAAATAAAAAATAGCATGCAATTAATTGACTAAATAATTAAAAAAATAGAAAACAAGAAAATTTTTAGATGTTCAAAGATTAAATCATAATTTTGAGACACTTAGAAGTATTTTTTGGAAAAAAAATTTGACCAAATACCCTTTGGGAATTTGCCTAGGGTTTTTCCTCTCAATTTTGAGCATTTTGACACAAACTACGCCTCAATTGGACATTTCAGTCAAAAGTTATGACTGTTCGAAGTTTATATGCGCATCGCTCCATCTGTGTATGACACGTATCACCCTATGGTGGAACGCATCCAAAATTGGACGTGACCCCCCTTGGTCACGCCTAAATCTAGGCGTGACTGGTTATATACCTAATTTTGTGCGTGATTCATTGTCCCATATTAATAATTAATTTACAAATAACTCTAAATTGATAATTTTTTATTAAAATTGTATTATTTGGGTTCTTTTCAAAAAAAAAACATGTAACGGAAACAATGACAAAGTTTACAATGACGTTGACGGGCATACAAGCAGAAGCTTGACATCAATTGGATAGATAATGGGTTGAATTCAATATCCATTATAAAATCAATCGGAAATGTTCCTTTTAACAACAAAAGGGGAAAACGAATTGTTTTCAATTTTACAGTATATTCTTAAGATATATATATATATATATATATAAAGTAAAAATATAATATCACATACAATATTAATTTTTTATATTTAAATGATGAAACTATTAAATCATTATTAATTAGAGTCTGGACCAACGGCTTTAGTTAAAATGAAAATCTCTACCAGTCTACCTACTCTATAGTAGGAGAATGTATCAATCGAATGTAAAATTGTCTTTGGTCATGTGTGGTAAAATTAGGTAAAAAATTAGTTGGAAATTGAAAAATTAAATAAAAGGTAATATATACAAGTTAAAATATTAATTTATTAAATTATAAGTATTTAGTAAAATTAGTTATTGAAGTAGTTGAAAAGTATAAAATAATTAAAAAAATAATAAATCATAATTTATTTAAAAAAGATAAACAGAAAATTTGATAAATATATTAAAAATAAAAAAATTAAAAACTAAAAACTAATGTTTTAAAAAATATTATTTCAAATAGCGTTTTAATATTAAAAAATATTAAAAGTTATTAAAAAACTACTAAAAAGAACTTATTAATTAACATTTTTTAGTTAATAAAAAAATAAAAAGTTAAGTGAAATATTTTTTTGAACAAAACTTTAATGGTTTGTTTGATATTGGAAAGAAATTGAAAGGAAAAAAAGATGATTTTGCAGGTTATTTAATATAAAAATAAAAAATCTATTCTTATTTAGTTGTATAAATATAGAAAATAAAACATGTATATAAAACTACATTAATATCTCTAATTAAAAAATAAAGCTATTTTGGCGTTTTATCACACAACACCACCTTCTCCTCTATATTCCGTCCACTTTGATGAATTCTGAAAATTGCATATCTCACGTATTTTCACTATTTTAAGTATATTCATAAGAGAAAAGGTTAAAAAATAAAATAAACTATTTTTTATAAGTTAAAATAAATTTATATACTTCAACTTTTGCAAAATTAATCTCAACTAACATTTTTAAAAAGCGGAGATATATACATTGATTATTATATATATATATATATATATATATATATATATATGTATGATTTTAGTTTTAAATATTTTTTAATTTTATGAAACTTAAAATAAGCAAAAAAAAAAAAGTAAAAAGAATGCGGATATGGTGGTTTAATCTGATGTTCAAAGAATGTGTAAACAAGGACGAATTCTAGTATGCAAGGCCTTGCATGTGCAAAAGTTTTTTTAAACCATTGGATATTTTATTTTTTAATCAAAGGCCTTCATTTTTTTTAATCATTTTGTCCCTCCGTCCCCATCTCTCTCCCACCCTCCGTCGCGCCTCCACGGCTCCATCCTCTCCACCTCCGTCGC
The DNA here is from genome assembly GCA_013407115.1 of Glycine latifolia. Classification (NCBI taxonomy): domain Eukaryota; kingdom Viridiplantae; phylum Streptophyta; class Magnoliopsida; order Fabales; family Fabaceae; genus Glycine; species Glycine latifolia. The sequence goes on along the minus strand of CM023948.1, from coordinate 7,182,589 downwards.
AGTGTTCCATCTCTCACTCTCTCACTATCCCGCTCCGTGAAGAGAAACCAAACACCATCCTCACAATCTCATCCGCTCTCAAGTTGGGATTTTGAACCCTAGGCACCACAACTTTGAGGCTTTTTGGACAACTACTTGTATTTAGTGGTATTGGTTGTGGTGGTGTTTCTGGTGCCAGGGGGGTTTGTTCCATGGCGGTGATGGCGATCTCGACGAATAAAGTGATATTTTTAATTGTCATTTTATGTTGGTCAATGATCAAATCTTATATCTTAGTCAATAAATCCAAATACTAAATCATTTAATACAAGAAAATTGGACTGTTAAATTATTGATTGTTTTGCTTTTCAAAATTTAATTTAAAAATATTATCATATTTTATCATTTAATATAAAATATAAAAATAAAATATGTTTTCTCTCTTATCTTTTTTTCATGATTCTCTCTTATATAGAAAAAATATTTTATAAAGTTCAATTATAAAGTATAATAATATTCTTGAATTAAATTTTGAAACGTAAATGATTGATGATTTTTCAGTCCTATTTTCTTTAAAATGCTAATGTGTAATTAGGATGGATATTAACATTCTCCCTAAATAAAAATAAAAAATAAATCAACAATAATTGATATAAATAATAATAAATTATGTTTTTTAATTTTTAAACTTTAATTTTAATTAATTTTTAAGTATGAAATAAATTATGTGAATAAAAATAATATTTGCTCTTATCCCCACAAAAATAAATAAAAAGTCAGCTGAATTCTTAAATATTGCATCAACATTAAGAGCGTGAATGCACGCTTCATAGGGTGACAGTGGTGATGAGTATAGAAATTTGTTCATTGATGTGTCACTTTCGTTATATATTAGCAATAATTTTAATCACTAAAAAATCTTTTCAATTTTTTATGACCAAATGGAGTCAATCCTTTTGTTCCGTCACCACATCACACAACCGATCCGATATTTATTAACCATATTTTTCTATACCGTGATAAATCACGACATATTGACCCGCGAGAAATCCTTTATTGAGAAAGTGAGGTTCATAATTTGCTCTGCCTTCTCTCTTTTGTTTGCTTTGGCCTTTGTTTGGACACAGCGAGAGACAGACAGATAGAGGGGTTGCCTAATCTGAATGCGAGTTTAATAGAAAATAATAAACGTACACCTAAAAATGACATATATAGGTGAAAGTAATTGAGAAACAGAATAAAAAAAAAAATAATAAGTATTTGTACTCATGCAGCCTCTTCGGTGATACGTTGGACAATCATATTTCAACCCCTTCACTTGTACATTAGATGATCGGACTTATACTTAGTGGTTATGCACTCAGTAGAGTTGTGTCCAATTAAGAATCTTAAGTTCTTTTCACACATTTTTTTTTTAAGTGTAAAGTTTTTATTTAAATTAAATGTTGTTATATAAGATAAATGAATAACTATTTATAATTAAAAAGTAGTGATTCTCTCTATTTATATATGCTAAATTTTATGTTCAATTTTCATTATCATATATGCAGAATTGGAACTTAGACTAGAAATACAACTTGTAAAAAATCTTTAGACCTTTTAAACACATCAAAGAATACTTAAAATAGATATCTAGAACTCAAATTATGTTCAAAATATTAAAATAATTTAAGTTTTTCACTTATTTTTCTTGATCTTCATCACAAATTTTTAATTAAAAAATAAAAATATCAGTCTAACATACACTTAAGTGGAAAAACATTATTATGTGATTAAATAAGTTATAGCATATGCAAGCAAATTCTTTAAATATATGATATTGAATTAGTTTTGATGTAAATACTTTTTTAAGGTATTTTTATATAAATACTTGATTAATTTATCATTGATTCTATAGTTATATTAGTCTTCGTTTTTTAATTTATTCAGTTGTGCTTGTCTGTTTATCAAATATATTCAATTTACTTCTTATATTATGATTTTATTTATATATTTTATTCAAAGCTACTTTGTCAAATAATTATTCACATGATAGACAAAAATACTTATTTGGCCCTTAAAATAGCTGTTTAATCCAATTTAATCCTAGAAAAAAGAAAATTACAATATAGTCACTCGAAATTGCTTTTTATAAGATGCGTAGTCTTTCTGTAACGACAAAAAAAAAATTAAACTTAATTAAGAAGATTCTTTGTGTTTCCTTCTATATATCCAACATCCGAGGCGTATCATAAAACCTATTCGAATAGATGCTTGTGTTGTGAGAATATTAGTAGTCTAATGTCTCAAATTTTAAATTGAAAATATTGTTTAAAAACGTTTTAATCTAATTTATTTTTAAAATATGTGTCATTTTTTATTTATAAATAATCAAATATCTTCCTATATTATTTTTTATAAAAGAACAAACAGTAATAGTTAAAAAATGTTAAATAACTACATTGAATTAAAATAAATACAAATCTAGAGTAATTCAGTTTTCATACATAACTAAAATAAAACTTGTAGTGTCAGATAAATATATGAATACAATTCATTATAATGTAATAGTAAAAAAATACATTTTTTATTCCTGTTACAACAAAATACATGTTTCTAGATAAAATATTTCTCAAAATACATCAAAACAGTAAAGAAATTAGGACCAAAGCAGACCATTTATCACATTAGAAGTACAAAACTAATTAAGAAGTATCCTTGGAAGAAACGTCACTCTCCTCCTCAAATGTCGGTTTCAATTGTCTCAGTAATTCCCATTACTCCTCCATCTCCTCGGACTACATGTCTGAATGGTCACCCCGGTCCTATGTAACCTCCACTGGGTGTACTTGATGCACGATGTATCTGGTCTATCAGCTGGCACTACGTGGACTTGAGTATGGCAGGTGTAACGTGTGGTTTGTGTTACGGTTTAGGACCATACCCACTCTTTTTGCGAGATACACCGAGCCCATAGACGCCTAGGTGTAGTCAACATCGTTAGTACCTGAAAGTTGTTGGTTGTAGGGATGAGTCATCCACTCCTTGAAAGCCACAAACAACAGACAATGTAAAACAAAATTATAACATACAATCTACTAACTATTGCTTGTGGTTGTCTAAACAAACAACAATCCTGCATCCTAAGCGCATAACTATCACACTTATTTCACTACAGGGCCCAATCATTGTCACCAATCCTCCCAGATCTTGATGGTCTTACAAAATCATGTGGATGACAGTCGTACATTGGACCCTCATCTCCCAACTCAAAAAGCATAGTCTCGAAGTTCGTCAGGAGTAGCAAAGTGAGCCCTATGAGTTACTCACACTAAATGAGTGCACCAAATGTCAGGTAATCATCACTCGCTAATTCTCCTAAGTTCCTCGAACCTCTTTGCCCACTATACCCCCAGTGTATCTCTATCCTTCATCTACTTCCTCAATGTAACCTCACATTCTCACATAAGAGAATAGAACCAATGATTCCTTAATCTCTATCCAATCATCTTGATTGTTGTTGTTGCATCGCGTGCGTAGCCCTCGTGCCAGCATCAACGAACCTGTACTACTCTTAAGGAACCAGTCGTGGCCCCTTACGCGGTAAAACCACTTGTCACACAAAATAATCAAACAACATAACAACTATAATTATAGCTATCTAAACAAACACAACAAACAATTTGTCGAGGGTCGAACACCCCCGGACCCAAACCACAACGTGTACATATAAAAATGACAATATGCAAACATATATATATATATATATATATATATTATAAAATTAATTCCCATATCACAAATATAATTGTCAGAGTTCACACTCTGCCGGTCTTATCATTCAATAATCATAATAAAATACAGACACACATTTCAGTAATTTTATCAGCAGAGTTATCACACTTTCAAAACATGCACCAGTCATCAGATCTCACATTTATCTTAGCAATATAGAGTAAATAAATCAGCAGTCCCAAGAAATAAATAATTATAAGATGATTTATACAGAGACATAGATTCCAAAGTTAAGCTATCTACTATCTAAAATCATTTTGTTGCTCGGTTTTTCACAGTTTTACTCCTAACTTATTTTTAGCCATATCGATGCTTTAGGAGTCAGATTTTCACAAATCTTATATGCTACCCTACATTTTTAAATCTAAAAAACTCATTTTTAGGCTAAAAATTTAATAAAAATAGTTCATACTCCTATAACTCTCAGTCTAAATTTGTGATAGATTTTTCATTTTACTAAAGGCCCTTAAACTTGTTTTATTTGTAACTTTTGCTAGGAAACTCCGATTCGGGTGAAGTTTTAGGCTAACTTTATGTTTTAACATGCAAATAACTCATTTTTGGCATAAAAACTCAAGGAAAACAACTCAACACATGGATTTAGGACATGATAGCAAACTCAAAAATTTAAAAGCAACAACATGTTCAAGGAAGTTCAACAACAAGCATATGGTTCAGGAGTTGTAGAGACCCCCCTTGCCTCTTAAAGAACTCGTGAAATCTTGAAGGAGAATGAAGAATATTCAGGTTTTTCAATGTTTCCTTTCATGAGTAAAACCAAATGACAACTCCAAGTTATTAGAGAAACTATAACATGAGAATAAAGAGGAATCAAGTCTAGGATGAAAAATAAAAGTTCATTTACCTAAACTTGGTGACTCAAGAACACAAAGAACCAGCTAGGACGAAGAAGAAGCACAACTAAACTCCCCTCCCTCAAGTTTAATTTCGTGCAAAATGAAAAGATAAGGCTCCAAAGATTTTTTCTTCACAAAAGCCAAAAAGTTATGGTGTAGGCTTCCATTGACAAGGCTTGGTGACACTTGAATGACTATTAATATGACTAATTGGAAGCTTAGACATTCCTTGAGGTTCTCTCCTTATATGACTTATTGCACTTTTCCAAAACTAACCACAAAAGGGTAAAATAGAGTTTTGCCAAAAATGGGTATTTTTGCTTTTTACCAAAACTAGTAAATCTTATCTTAATCGCTTATGTTATTGTGTTAATCTCCCTATGAATACATCTACCCAGAGTGATCCTCACACAGAGAACACTCTCACACAAAGTTAAATTACACTGTCGCTTAGTGTGTGATACAATTTCGCTACAAATGGAAGTTTTATTCAGCTAGTTTTCCAAATATCTGCAAACTAACTAAATAAAGTATTTGCACTAAAAATAAATACATTTAACTCTAAACTTATACAATTAATATCATACAAAGCATAAATTAAATCACATAGTTATATAATTAAATTACATAGTGCAAAATTTTCATTGTTTAGTCTTTAACAATGATTTTTTTACACATGTAGAAAATAAACGTTGAAGGAAATTTCATGATATTACAACTCTCAACCTTTTGAAATTTTGTCCTCAAAATTAACTAACCTCCGAAAAGATTTGGACATGATTTCATCATCTTATCTTTGGGTTCCCATGTTGCATTACTCTCATCGATTGTGCTCCATATAACCTTCACCAACGGAATCCTAAAAGTTTTAATTAAATATCACAAGACTTAGTTATATCATTTAAAAATCCTAATTGAATATCATATACTTTTTTATAAATAAAAAAATCATTTAAAATTATAATGTAATATAGACTCTAAATGTTTGAAAATAGATCAACAACAGGTAGGTGTAGTAAAAGAAATTAATACTTCTTCATTAACTATTTTTTCAAATTTTTATCAGGAGAGATATTAACATTTAATGTTAATTATGTTTCAAATAAATTTGATGATATTTGTGTCAATAAAATAAAATATTTTTTTTATCTTTCAAAATATCTTTCTAAAAAGTATATTTGAAAATATTTCAACATTGTTGATTTTAACCCGTATAAAAATTTACATAATTTTAGTCTTAACAAAATCATATATTTTTAGTCTTAAAAAATCTTAAATCACATAATTTTTGGTGAATCATGACTAGTCTCTACAAAATCTAAAGTCACATCACTTTTGATGAATAAGGATTATATAAAATTTTATATGAACTAATATTTCAAAATTTGAATAACAAATATGTTTTTTTCTTCATAAGTAGGAAAAAAAACATTTTTATTTCTATTTTAAAATTTATTATAATTTTTTAAATAAGAAATCAAATTAAAATATAAAACATTTTCTTTGATATAAATAATCCTTTGTGATGTTCATCTTTTTTTATTTCTTACTCTTTTGCCCCTTTTCAACTTTAATTAAGAACAATACTAAATTAGCATAAATGATGAGCAAATATTTTATTTATTTTCATAAATATTATAATTTTTTAATTTAAACAACATTGTCCACCTTTTCATTTTTCTCTAAAACATCACCCTTAAACAGAGTAAAATACATCACCTTTTACCTTTATTTGTGTATATATCCATATACTCTGTTGACCAAACACATAAAATTAAAATGTTATTTATAGAAACCTTTATGGCTTTATTAGATTATCTTTATATTTTATAATAATAGAATAAAATAAATGTATTTCAAATTTAAACACAGTGACACGTTTCAACTCGAATTATTATTAAAAATGTAAAAATAAAAAAACAATATCATTCGTGCTAAAGATGCACGTGGTCGGTTTGAGCTAACCACAGAACTACAGAAGTGTCCCTCGAGTAGCTGCCAGACCCAACCGTCCCAATCAAAACGACTGTAATTGTGATTGTTTGAATTCATTGATGTTATTAGAAGATTTAAAAGATACGCATATTTTAGTAAATCAATTGAGTTAGAATTCATTTAATTATAATGATTTGTTTTTTATGTTAATTTTTTTTTCTTTTTGGTGATAAAAAAATTATTTATTATACATGTTTTAATATAAGTTTATAATTTAAATTAAAATAAAATTTTATTTTATCATATTTAATACTCTCTGATTCTTATATAAGACATTTTAGATATAATTACATATATCAATAAAAACAGTTAATGTAATTAATTTTATTAATTTTTTTAAAAATGTCACTAATTCACCAATTGTATTGTTGTCAATAATCATAACTTGTCATAGATAATATAAAAATATTTAAATCTAAGAATATTATTCATCATTGTCAATAAAAACAAATTCTTACAGTATTTAACAAGGATGACTATAAAAAATTAAATACTTCATATGAATTATAAAATATCTTATAAAAAACCATTAATTTCCTTTAAATGATGTTTCATACATTGTATTTAAAATTAGTTAATGAGATGATTAAGCAATAATTTTTTCAGCTTTATCTTATTTTATTCAATCAAGAATCAGATATTTTCATAACATTGCATCTAATGGAATGTTTACTTGTTATCAGTAACAAAAAAATATATTTTTATTAGTTAAATATTTTTAAAGTTCTATAAAATTGATCTTTTAAAAATATATTACATATTTTAAGTTGAATTTGATTCAAATTTTTACTAATAGTATAATTTTTATATCATTGAATCAAAAATAATAATTTTTTATATATGATTAATTTATTATCTTTTATAAATAATTTAATATTTACCATAATTTTTAATTAATTGACAGTATAAAAATTATTTTAAATTTTTTATAAAATATAGATATTCTTTGCTTGATGTAATTTTTTTAATAGGATAAAATTATTATAAGTAATAATTTTGTTTCTAATTGTTTAACGCAGTTATACTTAAGGCTTGAATTACTGAATAAGTTAAATAATCAGGTATTTTTTTATCCACGTACTTAGTACATTGTATTTAATGCGTGTTAAAATTAAACTTTTAATTTATACTTTTATTATTGAAAATCATTTTTAATTAATATTTTGAATATATTTAGGAATATTTGTACAAAATATTTAATAATTATAACTATAAATAATGTTAACATAAGAGTGTGTTAAAAAAAAGATGAAAATAATATAAAATATAAAGTTTATATAAGACTCATATGTATTAATTTAAAAAAAAACCTTCTATTTTTATTTTCTCTTGTTGAATCTTCTAAATCAAACAAAGCATAGATGATGTGGGGGCAAAAACAGACTCACGCGCGAGGAAGTAACTAGAAAGAAGAGGCAAGTAGAGAGAGACAGACACAGCGCTACTACAAATTGTTATTTATTTAATTGAAGAGATTAAAGAAATTAAATTCTGAAAAGAAAAGGTACCCCACAGCATGACAGCAGATGCAATGCAGGTTGAAAGTTTGAGAGAGAAGGTAAGGTGGGACCCACCGAGCGGACCCAAGTTGCACTACCCGCTGCGTTTTGTACCATGTCAATGTCAATCATCAATAGGTCGTGGCCGTGTGTGGGTGCTGAGTGTGAGTGGTGACCGTTACCCTTTCTGGACTCTGTCCTTACGCTTACCATTCTCATTTCAATCTTCTTCTTTTCTTCGATTACAATAATTTCTTTTACCTATTACTGCAATATTTTTAATTTTTATATTCTTTTTAAAACATGTATGTATAAATATAAATAATTTATTAAAAAATATAATCATCTAACATTTCTCTTAGGAGAGCCTTTTATTTCTATTTCTTTTTCTTCTTCTTTCTTTTTTTAAGACGGTTTGTTTTTCTTCCATTTCCATAAAACAACTTTCCGACAGCACTTGCCATGGAGAATTTTCAAGGACGGCCCCCACCTTATGTGTTTCGTAACGGGAACATATTAATAAGTAAATAGTTTTTTTAATTAATATTTTCTGACTTATGCTTAGTTCGGTAGAGATAAAAAATATAAAAAATAAGTTAATTACATAGTAAAAATTTGTGGGATCCATTTCTACTTCAATTCAAATTTTTTTATTTTTTTATTTATTTTCATCTCTTTTCTTTTTACTTTAACAAACATACACTTAAAGTTTATATAAGTTGAGTCTTAGATTGTTTACTAGAATCATAGAATGACTCAAATTTTACTAAGCACTTAAAAAAATACTTACAAGACTGTTTATCAATAAAATTCGAAGTCACCATCTTATAGGACATAAGTCTGACACTAAGTAACTTAATCATGACTCAAAAATATATTTATAAAAATCAATCCCAATATTATTACGAGTGATAACTTTTTTTATCCAAGACTTATACTTAAAGTATTAGTTGAACCGAAGTAATTGAACATCTATTGATTTACATGTGGGATGATTAATAAGTAAATAGTTTTTATTATTATGTTATCTTGTAATTTTTTCTCTATTTTATCATCTTACATTTTTTTTAATTTAAGCTCATTATTTTCATTATGTAATTTTGATTTATTTGTCACCTTGCTATTTTTTTTAACTATTTATATATGTAAAGTATCTATCGACTTAACCAAATACTGATATTTTTTAAAGAATATAATGATTCTATCTTAAGTCAGATTTTCTTTTTTAATTATGTTATTTCTTTATTTATAAAATTCAATTTTTTTACTGTAATAAGACTCAAAATTAAAATTTTATTTTAAAAAATCAACTTTATTGTTAGTCGGACTAACATAATATTGGTTTTTGGTAACTTGATATTTATCATTTGATAAAAATATTATAGTAATATAATAGAATGTGACATCAGGATGAATTATTTACGTGTTCGGCAAACGTTTAGATGATAAATATTATGAAGACATTGGATGATAAACTATTAAAAAATAAATAAAAATTGGATGATAAACTTTTATGATTTAACATTATTCTAGACAATGTAGGAAAGGAAATAAACGAAAATGTAGGCGTGTTTGGTAAGAAGGAAGAAAACAAGAGAGTATTGTTAGGGAGGCATTCCCAAATTTTTTTAGCATGCATCTTCCCTTATACCATAATTGTTTTAAGCCCATAATTATTTTTAAACTCTACCGATAGGGACGATTTTAGGAGGGCCATCCTTTAGACTTTTGTATCCCTCAACGTGATCATGTCACTTTTAGTTGCTATATTCTTCGCTCGTCCCTTCTCTTGTGAACAAGTTTATTAGTAGTATGTTTTTTTTCAGCTTACATTAGTTTTACACTTTGTTAAGTTTTGAATTTATTTTTCTATGACGAATATAGTATAATGTGTGATTTACTTCTATTTTCAAAATAGGAATAAAAAAATCAAACCACAATAAACCGTAGAATTCATTTTCGTGCCTAGGGATAGGGTTATATTGTATATATTCATTGTAATTTTTTAAATCTAATGTTCATGACGAATTTTGTTTGCCTAATAAATTAAAGTCTTTGTATGAAGAAGACTTTAATTATTAGAAGAGATATATATTTTCTAGATGAATTATTAGAAGAGATAAGACTCACTTTAATGATCTCTAAAGATATTAATGAAATAAAGATTTATCTCCTAAAAATTTGGAGATTATCTAAACTAAAGAATATTTTTAAAAAATGAACTAAGGAAATTAAATATGAAATATTTTATTATTTTTAATGTTATATTCTTTTATTGACTTATGCCATAGTCAAATGCAACCCATGCATAAAGTTTTAACGTATTTTTTATTATCGGCAAAATGAATATATGTTTATAAAAATAGTACGTTAGGTACAAGGAGACATCCAACACGAATACATGAGTCAGATCTTACACTTGTAAAACCAACTATGTACCCCCGTGGTTAAATAATATTAATGCTGATCTCAGAAACATAATACTCCGTAAAACATAACCACGGCCATCTTCAATCAACAAAATTAAACCCTACTAGCAAACCAACAAAAGTTTTAACGCATGATGCAATAATTGACTTACATTATGAAGACACACGACAATGGCATAGTTTAAAGCAAAGATTATTCAAACAACATGACGCAAATATAAGCTTTTATAGAAAACGCTAGCATTACTTGAATTGGTATAGATAGTATCCCAATTATCTCGTCTTACTTTTTCTTTTTCTTATGTTTTAGTTATTTGTTAATAATAACATATCATATTACTAAAAAACAAAACTTTTATGTGTGTGAAATATTATTTTGGATCTTGTTAATCAGTATTTTTAGGTTATTGATTAGAAAATAAAAAAATATTTATTATATAGATCATAAGAGAGTATAAAAAAAACATGGACAATGTAATTTTTTGTCTTTCAATAAAAATATATATTTCTATTTTAATTTCTTTAACTGATGCACTTAAGAACTGATTAACATCTGCCTATTGTTTAATTAAAATTAAAGTTTTCTTTAATAATGCGTTTAACTTTTAATATTGAATTTAACTATATACTAGGTTATTAAGATAAAAAATTAGTTTTTGTCTTATATAATTAAGGTAATCTCATGTAAATATAAAGATGGATGTAAAATCTTTGATCACATACTTAAGTAACATGTTCTTTTGTCAATCGTATGACAATGTTAAAAGGAAAGACTCAATAGGTTTTGGATATATATATATATTTATTGTTAAATCAAAATACATTAGATGATTTATAATTCTTAATTATTTTGATTACATACAAATAAATACAAACGATAAAAGTTGAGTCTGATACATTATTAGATCATAGTTTGTATTTGTGCGTTTAAAGTTTTAGACGACACTCGTAAAACGATCTTATGTAACATTTAAGTAGTGCACTTAAAACACTCATTTAATACTTTGTATTTGAGATTCTTTCATACAAAAATCATTCTCTTAAAATCTGTCAAAGTCCTATAAAAAATAAATGAAGTCCACAATCTAAAAGACGTTGATCATTACCAAAAAAAACACTTTATTATTGCAAACCTACTATGATGAAAGAAATGACTTATCTACTAAAGTATAAGACACACTAGCCTATCAGCATGAACTTTGCATGAAAAAGAGATGTGCATTTAATGAAAGTATTAAATGCTTCAACGGACTTAAGACTTTAGACGAAGATCAGAGTGAAGAATCCAGCCGTTGTGAAACAATAGATACTTGGAGAATAAGACTATGTATAGAAGAAACTTCAAAGAAACAAGACATGAACAATCTACACGAATTAATCTTTCATTATTTATTGTAAAGTTTTCTATATATTCTTGTAGAGATGTAAAACTCTCAAATAACTCCTTGTATACCTTGAAAGAAAAAATTAAAAGTGTTGAGTAGTATATCTGTTTGTAAGACGAGAATATATTTTAGTCAATATGTAATTTTCCAACAAATCTTGTTGATTTGTTTAGGATCAACAATGACTTGGTAGGATAAAAAATATCGAGTTTAAATCAAGTTTGGGATAGAGCTTACAAGTGTAAGATCTAGAAGTGACAACGAATAATACTAATAACTTTGAAAAGTTAATAAAACCTCGATGGTTACAAAAAACTAGACATAGTCTTGAATTTAAGACAAACTAGTACAATTTTTTGTGTGCTTATCTCTTTTACTTTATCTGACAAAGAGTATGAATTTGTTCTTAGATTTTATATTCTATTTTGTTTTACAAATAAAATTATTTTTATCATCGTGTAACTTAGTTTGATTTCTAAGTGTTTTAGATTTTTTACATCAAATAATAAATATGCTATTTATTTTAATTTTTAAAGAAAATATATTTCAACTTCCTTTTTTGTATTATTTGTTTATATATATTATTTAATTTTCACTTTAATAATATACGTCGACTTTTTTTATATAAGTCATCAAGGTAAAAATATTTTAAATTGAAGAATATAGTTAACATATGTTAATATACCTAATTTTAACTAATATACAATTAATGTAAGAATATATGTTGACCAACCATGAAGAAGTCTTTAGTTTGCTGTATATTTTCGTTGACCCAAGTTCATAATGAACTAACTCATGGTTTTAAATAAAATATTTAATTTAAAAGATTAAGTTTTAAGTCATTCAAAAAAGATATGTTTTATTTATGTCTATCAATATTTGGTGGTCCATATACTAGTAAATAATTTAATCGATCTTAAATAAGGTGTTGAATATTAGTTTAGTAAATAAAAAATAAGTATAAAAATATCAGTGTCATTAAATGGTTCCATTAGTTCCATTTTACATCAATACAAATTAGTGACAACCTTTGGTCTCAATATATGTTTTTAAAATTTAGTCTCTCAATGATTTTTATGTTAACAAACATTAACTAATGAAAAAACTAAAAAAAGGTAACTTTACATTTATAGAGATTAAATTATATAAAAATATGAAAACAATATTAAATATTAACAATTATACAATATAGTTATTCAATCATAATTATCATATATGATAAATATATTAATTATTAAAATAATTATCTTAAAATAGTTTAAAAATTAATTTATAATTAAATGGTAATATAAATTATTTTACATTATTATTCCATAAAAATTAAACTCCAAATACACTTTAAATAAACATCTTGTCACTTTCCCAAAATAAATTGTGCGTTACTTTTTTTTTCTATTTCAGTTTGATTTTTTTTTTTAATATTGATTCTCTATCTATCACTTTATTTTGTCCCGAATATGTGAATATTTATCTTTATTTTATTGTTACTAGGTGGAAAAGAACAGGCAGACCGCAGACGTACACACCTGACAAGGACAATAACCTACACACCTCTCTGACCACACATTTAATTCACTTCACTTACTTTACTTAACTTTCATCTCGCGAGTGCATTCGGCATCAAACAAACCAAACCCAAACCATCTCGTATCGCAATCAAAGCCCATATCACACGGTGATAAAACACGCATCTCGCGATGGCACGTACCGTAATATTCCACAAACTCCAGGGTCAAACATAATGGGTCCACCCCCCCCTCCGAGAAACTTTGTCGTTACCGGGGGGATCTCAACCCAGTAAAAGTCGCTTTCTCAGCAACTATCCCCGCCTTTCCCCTACACATCAACCTCCCATCTTCACCGTCCAATCCTCCACGTCATCATCTTCACGAAACTAATACCAACATCCAACGGTTTAAATCGTAGACTCGCTCCATGTCGCAGCAGCACGGGACAATTACCCTCGTTCTGGAGCTGAAGGACAGCTGTTAGCTCGAGATTCCGAGCCGATTGTTTAGACAAAACCGAAGCCGGCTTAGTGGGCCCCGCAATTAACTGCACTTGTAATATAAGTGCTATGTCTTCCCAGATAGCTTATTGCGTTAGATTGATAAGTAAGATGACTTATCCCTCCACTATCTGTCGCCTCCTATATAAAAAACACACCCTATTTCTGCAAGTTCAAATGACCTCTTTCTCTCTCTATATATTTTGGAGTTTCTAGAGAGCAAGCGAGTAGATTAGTCCATTTCCGCGAGGAGAGAGAAAGTGCAAGAATCGGAGGAGAGAGAGGTTTGATTTGTGATGTGGTAGCTTTGAAGGTTAGAGTTTCTCCCTTTCATGTTTCCGAATCTGTGGCTTTTTTCAATTTTTATTTTATTTTGTTATAAAAATTTTATGCTCTTTTTTTTAGGGCGAAACTTTAGGTTCATGCATCTTAGATTAAAGTTGCTTTGTCGATCGTGTGGGATGTAGATAGAGTCAAATCGTTTTAGTATTTTTCTTCGTTTTCGTTAGGCCACCGAAACCGCATCGTTTTTTTCTTTCTTTCTTTCTCTTCTTAGGTTAGTTTTGGAAATACGAAGGAGGGGTTTCTTCCATAAATAAATGCTTCTGGTTAGATGATTTCATTGAGGGTGCAGATTTCGATTGTTAGTATTTTTTTTTTTGTGGCTGACCCTTGCTGATTTATATTATTTATTTATTTTTTGTTTTTGCAGATCTAGTTCACTGTTGCTCATTTTAGTGTGTATCTAATCGAAGACGAGGGGGTTCCGATGTCGTCTCTCAGTAGGGAATTGGTGTTCCTGATCTTGCAGTTTCTCGATGAGGAAAAGTTCAAGGAGACTGTGCACAAGTGGGGCTAGTTTGTTATTTTGTTAGGTTATTTTTGGGGTGTTTTTTTTTTGTATTTTTATACCGCATTCATTAATTAACTATTTTATTTTATTTTTTTGTTAAAAATAATAATAGGCTTGAGCAGGAGTCAGGGTTTTTCTTTAACATGAAATATTTTGAGGATGAAGTGCACAATGGCAATTGGGATGAGGTGGAGAAATACCTCTCTGGTTTCACAAAGGTGGATGATAATAGGTATTCCATGAAGATATTTTTTGAGATAAGGAAGCAGAAATATCTGGAGGCTTTAGATAAGTAAGCTCACAACAAGTTCACATTTAGATTCTGTTGTTGACTTGACTTTCTGCATTCTAGTTATAGGCTTCTACTACTAGCAGACAAGTTTAGTTGAACTGTTTTTAATTTTTGTAGGCACGACCGGTCCAAGGCTGTAGAAATATTAGTGAAGGATTTGAAAGTGTTTGCTACATTTAACGAAGAATTGTTCAAGGAAATCACGCAGCTTCTGACATTGGAAAATTTCAGGTACCAGTCTTAATTTTTACTCCCGTTTTCAGCTTAGAAGTTATGAAGATGCAGCTATTAGCTAATGAGTTAATCTTGACATAGGGAAAATGAACAATTGTCTAAGTATGGTGATACAAAATCTGCACGAGCAATCATGTTGGTTGAGCTCAAAAAGCTCATTGAAGCAAATCCCTTATTTCGTGACAAACTGCAATTTCCCAACCTTAAAAACTCAAGGTTACGGACTCTCATCAATCAAAGGTAATTTTTCAGATGTCCAAGCATACTTATTTCTCAATATTTGTGCTTTGAATATGAAATAACTTTCTGGTACCCAAATTCAATCATTCAGTATCTTTATTTTCAATTGATGGAGATCATCTCTGCCATGTTTAGATTTCTGTGTTTCTTGGTTTATAAATGCATGGTGTTACTGTTATTCAATCATTCAGAATTTCCATTTATATGTGACAAATTTTTTTAACCAATAGTAGGATGGGATAACATTAGTTTCATCAATCTGTATCTGTAATTCTGTATCCAGTGTAATGTGCTGCAATATTTGGCTGTGCATTATCTGCTTTTGTGCCTCTTTGCTGTTAAAAATCATTGTTATGCCAGTTATGGTCTTAGGTTTTCCATTGAAGATACTCTTTTGAAAATTTGATTAAATTATATTCTATTAACAAAAATTGCTTTATTTTAAAAAATAAATTACAGCCTAAATTGGCAGCATCAACTTTGCAAGAATCCACGGCCAAATCCCGACATAAAAACTCTTTTTGTGGATCACTCATGTGGACAACCAAATGGTGCACGAGCTCCATCACCTGCTAATAACCCGCTACTAGGTGCCTTACCAAAGGCTGGAGGATTTCCTCCACTTGGTGCACATGGGGTGGGCTCCTGAACTGATTATCTACCTTCTTTCGGTATCATGACCATCATTTTATATGTCTGTTATGTTTCGATTCTTATTTTGGTGCTGGACCTTGCTGCACATCTTGTTTACAGCCTTTTCAGCCTAATCCAGCACCAGTGCCAACACCCCTGGCTGGTTGGATGTCAAATCCTACCACTGTAGCACATGCCGCAGTTTCTGGAGGTGGAGCTATAGGTCTTGGTGCTCCATCTATGCCTGGTATTGTTCACTGGCTCTTTAGGTGTAGTCATAATGCGATCATCAGATTTTATCTTTGACTTTTAACATGTTTCATTGCCTTGTTAAGCTGCTTTGAAGCATCCTAGGACCCCCCCAACTAATCCTTCTGTTGACTATCCATCTGGAGACTCCGATCATGTTGCTAAGAGAACAAGGCCAATGGGAATATCAGATGAGGTAATCTGTCTTTGCTTATAGACATACCATTAGCAGTTCATTGTAGGCTTTGGTGGCAAAGCCAATGAATTGCTTATGGTATAACACTATAATGTAACTGAGTTTTAACCCATGTTTTCTGCTATTCATCACTTTATGCAGGTGAATCTTCCTGTCAATGTGTTGTCAGCTACATTCCCAGGTCATGGTCAACATAGTCAAGCTTTTAATGCACCTGATGACATACCTAAGACTGTTGTGCGAACTCTTAATCAGGGTTCATCTCCTATGAGCATGGACTTTCATCCAATTCAACAATCTTTACTTCTTGGTCTGCTGCTCTTCTAAGGCTTTTTAATAATATTGATTTATTTTTCAGTTGCATGTTTTTGCTATCAAGTTGCCATTTGACTTTTATTTGATGCAATATGTCAGTTGGTACACATGTGGGGGACATTGCTTTGTGGGAGGTGGGTTCTAGGGAGCGGTTGGTCTCAAGGAATTTCAAAGTTTGGGATCTTAGTGCATGTTCAATGCCATTTCAGGTTATCTCTTTACCTTTATGTATGAATGTTCTTTATAGGAATAGGAATTTGTGCTGAACTGCAAGAGTTGTAATTTTGTCATGACTGAAGAAAAAACTAATTATGATCAATTCAGGCTGCTCTTGTCAAAGATCCGGGTGTTTCTGTCAATCGTGTGATTTGGAGTCCTGATGGTGCTTTATTTGGTAAGTTGAGAATTTTTTAATTCTTCAATGTTTAAATGATATAATTTTAACTTTGAGAAATCAACTGAAGCAATCAGTAACGCATTTGAGTTTGTTCAATGAACAGGAGTTGCTTACTCAAGGCACATTGTTCAGATATACTCTTACCATGGTGGGGATGAAATACGACAGCACCTGGAGGTACACCCATGCACATATATACATAATTACATATAAATATACAGATGTGCATTATTGTATTTGTTTTACTTATGAACCTGTTTTCCAGATTGATGCTCATGTTGGTGGAGTAAATGATCTGGCATTTTCCCATCCAAATAAGCAACTTTGCGTGATAACTTGTGGTGATGATAAAACCATTAAGGTAAGTTTTCAGAACATGAGCTTGGTTTGCTGAAGTGGCGGAGCTGAATATGTTGCTAACTAAATTATGCAATTTAAGGTATGGGATGCTGCTTCAGGTGCAAAGCAGTATACTTTTGAAGGTCATGAGGCTCCTGTTTATTCTGTCTGCCCACATTATAAAGAAAACATTCAGGTACAAATTGACTTCTGTAACTTTGGGATTGTTAGTTGAGTTTGTTGGCATGTTTCCTTCAGCTGCACTAATATATATGAATATAATCCCTCCCCCTCCCAAAAGTTACTTTGCCATTTTTTTCTGGTTGGTTTTCTTATGGATGGTCATTGTCTTGCGATGTTGTAGTTCATCTTTTCAACAGCATTAGATGGAAAAATAAAAGCATGGTTGTATGACAATTTGGGATCTCGTGTTGATTATGAAGCTCCTGGTCGTTGGTGCACAACCATGGCTTATAGTGCTGATGGTACAAGGTAATGTATATTCTCAACTAGGTCTCCTTGTGTTGTTTTGAATCTTGCTGTGCAGTTAAATTATACTTTCTTTTCATACCAACATACAAATGTTTTTTGCTATGACTATACTACAGGCTCTTTTCATGTGGGACAAGCAAAGATGGGGAATCCTCCATTGTTGAGTGGAATGAAAGTGAAGGAGCTGTTAAAAGGACTTATCAAGGATTTCGCAAGCGATCTTTGGGTGTTGTGCAATTTGATACTACCAAAAATCGATTTTTGGCTGCTGGTGATGATTTCTCCATCAAATTCTGGGATATGGATAATGTTCAGCTTTTGACAACTGTTGATGGTGATGGGGGTCTTCCTGTAAGTTAATTATTTTATTGCAAATTGGAGAGCTAGTCTCTAGAAATAGTAGTTGCTTGCTAATTGTTGCCTAATCTTAAACTTTAGGCAAGCCCACGCATTCGCTTCAACAAGGATGGAACACTTTTAGCTGTCTCTGCAAATGAGAATGGAATTAAAATTTTAGCCAATGGGGATGGTATTCGTTTGTTGCGCACGCTAGAGAATTCTTTATATGATGCATCAAGAGCATCTGAAGCCTTGACAAAGGTAGACTTGTAGATATAATAACACTTTCCTCCTTTCTTATTTATAAAACCTAATCTAACACAATGTTTGTGGCAGCCTACAATTAATCCAATTTCTGCTGCTGCCGCCGCTGCAACCAGTGCTGCACTGGCAGAGAGGGCTTCATCTGTGGTAGCTATTGCTGGAATGGTTCGTGATCTTGTCCTTGTATCAGTTGGGACTTGTCATTTATTTGCATGTTACTTGTACCGTTCTTTTTAATGTTTATTTTATTGCTCAACATGTAACTCTTGTTAAATAATGTATTTTCTTCCTTTATTCGGTAATAGGAATGGTTGTACTTATCATATGGTGATTATTATTTATTAATATTTAACTATATGTCTATGTCGTCTTGTCAGAATGGGGATACCCGAAACTTGGGTGATGTTAAACCTAGAATAAGTGAAGAATCCAATGACAAGTCAAAGATATGGAAGCTCACTGAAATCAATGAACAATCTCAATGTAGATCCTT
Organism: Glycine latifolia; assembly: GCA_013407115.1. Classification (NCBI taxonomy): domain Eukaryota; kingdom Viridiplantae; phylum Streptophyta; class Magnoliopsida; order Fabales; family Fabaceae; genus Glycine; species Glycine latifolia. The sequence goes on along the minus strand of CM023948.1, from coordinate 7,163,327 downwards.
GAAACTACCGGAGAATGTAAGAGTAACCAAGGTATGTTATTTACTTCAAATGTATTGTATACCCTCCCATAAAAATTTTTATTGATGAACTCCGATTGCAACTTTACAAAAGTTTTCGTGGTTAGATGTAGTGTTATCTCAAACCCTTGTAGTCCACAGTGATGATTTCCACTATAATTACCAAGGAAAAGGCTCCTTTGAAGTGACTCTATCAACCCTTAATTTAATCTAAAGTGCAACTGGATCTTAATCACTAGATGATTGGATACATCCTTGCTTGCTTACTTTAAAGCAGCCTTTTCCTATTATCGGCTAACACTAGTATCTTACAGACTTAGCTTTATGGACCTAAGGAGAATTGGGGATTTCTTGCTTCTATTTACTTTTTGCAGGAAAAATTGTCCTGTTCCATGTATTTTTTTTTGGGCCAAAATCATATGATTTCAATTTGTGTAATGGAGTACCATTTATATTTAGATTTAGATAGAACCTGTTTTGTGTGTCTTGATGCATAAATGTGGGAGATGAAGTAGTTAAGCATTAGATTAGCATACTGTTTTTTCATGTAATTTTTTGTCTTATCTGTGCTGATAATTGAAATAATGATTGGACACCTTCATTCTTGCAAGGTTTCTCTGGTTCACTCCTCTCCATGACTGAAATTGTTGTGATGTTTTATTTTGACAGATATCAAGGTTGATTTATACAAATTCAGGTAATGCTATTCTGGCATTAGCATCAAATGCCATTCACCTGCTCTGGAAATGGCAGCGAAATGAGCGTAACTCATCTGGCAAGGTGCGAGAACATGTGAAGTTACTTCTGCAGACTACTTTTCTCTATTCAGAAATTGGCAATCAGAATTATATTCTCTTATGATGTTGATATTTCATCCTGTAGGCCACTGCTACCTTGCAACCTCAGTTGTGGCAACCATCAAGTGGCATCCTGATGACAAATGACATTGCTGATAGCAATCCTGAGGATGCTGTACCCTGCTTTGCGTTGTCCAAAAATGACTCATATGTAATGTCTGCATCAGGAGGGAAGATATCTCTGTTTAATATGATGACTTTTAAGGTAAACCTATGAGCCTAATCATTACCAAAGACTATACGTTTTGGAATATTGCCAATTAACCAATTTCAATCTTCTTGGCTAAGTGCAGACTATGACGACTTTCATGCCTCCGCCACCTGCGGCAACCTTTCTAGCTTTCCATCCTCAGGATAACAATATTATCGCTATAGGCATGGATGATTCCTCTATTCAAATATATAATGTCCGTGTTGATGAGGTAACAGAGCTGTCTGCCTGTAACCAGTTTGTACTTGTGATTTGAGATTTTTGATGTTAATGCAAAGTTCCTTTGCAGGTTAAAAGTAAACTCAAAGGGCATACTAAAAGAATTACTGGTCTTGCTTTCTCTCATGTATTAAATGTATTAGTTTCATCTGGAGCTGATGCTCAGGTAATGATGGCTCAGTACAATAGATCTGGCATTTCTATTATTAAATTGAACTAAAATAACTTGTAGTTTGAATCTTTTAACTGGTTTTTATCAAGTATTGTCCCCTTTCAGTATACAATATGGCAATGCAGTGATGATATGGGGAGTTACTTTTATGCCCTGTTTATTAATGCAGATTTGTGTTTGGAATACTGATGGATGGGAAAAGCAGAAGTCTAGATTCTTGCAGCTTCCTCCTGGGAGAACACCAGCGGCACAGTCAGATACCCGTGTACAGTTTCATCAAGATCAAATACAGTTCTTGGTTGTACATGAAACTCAGCTCGCCATTTATGAAGCAACAAAATTAGAAGGACTAAAGCAGGTTAGCCTCAGTTCAATGTGTTAATAATTTCATATATAATATTTTTATCTGATACCAATGTCATCAATTGTAGTGGTTCCCACGAGACTCATCTGCACCAATATCGTATGCAACTTTCTCATGTGATAGCCAGCTGGTATATGCCAGCTTTTTAGATGCAACAATCTGTGTATTTAGTGCTTCAAACCTCAGATTACGTTGTAGGATCAATCCTTCTTCATATCTTCCTGCAAGTGTCAGGTAATGTTTGTTTAAGAATTAGTTGTCTGATTGTGTCAGCTGGCTGGGGAAGAGAATTCTATGAATTTGAAGAAAAATATCTAAGATGCTTTAGTTTCTATACTGCTTCTAAAACGAGAGTCAATCTAAAACTGAATCTAATTGTGCCATTGCCTATAATTTAGTCATTTTTAAAGTTACCCTGGATTATTCTAAATTTAGAATTTGCTAATAATCCTTCTTATACTTTTGTTGAATACTAACATTATCTTCATGCAACAGTTCCAACATACAACCACTTGTAATCGCTGCACACCCACAAGAACCAAATCAGTTTGCTTTAGGACTGTCGGATGGTGGAGTTCATGTTTTTGAACCCCTTGAATCTGAAGGCAAGTGGGGTGTGCCTCCTCCGATTGAGAATGGGTCAGCAAGCAATGTGGCAGCTACTTCAGTTGGACCTTCTTCAGATCAAGCTCAAAGATGATCCATGTCAGCCGAAGACAAGTTTCTTTTACATACTTGGCTTGCTGGCCATTTTAAGAACTAAATTTGTACTTAAGTTAATGCAGGGCACTCTCTCCATTTCAGTTGATCCAGCAAAGTTAAATCCATCCATCGTACATGCCAAAGGTTTGGAGCAACTCATTTGGTTGAAGACCAAAATCACATTGTAATTTGCCAATAGATGTTAAAAATTCTTTTTAAGTTTAATGCTAAGATGATGTACAAGTTCTTTTGAGTACTTTCAAGTTGCTTCTGGCTATTTAATTAGATTGGTTGTTCCTAACATGTTGCCTTTTGAGTTTCATTTCAGCCTTACTGTGCTATTCTTGTCCGCGTCGTCTTCATCGTTCCCATATTCTCTATTTAATAACTCTTGAACAATAAATCGTCAGTTTGGTTCCTAAAGTATAGTTCTCTCCTTATTATGTTTGGCATGATATTCTAGTTAATTTAAAGTTTTTTTTTTTTAGTAAAGCTTGTTTGATCTTATATGTTTGACAATATTAGTTGAGAAGTTATTTAAATCTTGAAAAGTTTGCTAAAAGTTTAAAAGTTAGTTACTAAAATTTGTTAAACTACTTTATTAGAAAGTGTTTGATAGAATTATCTTTTAAGGTTGTCAAAAAATGTAAAATGATAAAAATAGACATATTTAAATGATTTTTTAATCAAATTTAATTCAATTTTAACGATATAAATATACATATTTTTGAATTTCGTGTATTTTATTCATAGATAAATTATTTTAATTATATTGTTCAATTTCAATTATTGTTTTTTTATATTATTCTACTATTAATCTTATACATTCTTACCAATCAGGTTAAATAAAAATAACACAGTAAACTTCATACTTATATTGTGTTGATTATGTAATGATTAAAAAATAAGTATTGTAAGGACAAAGAAATATAATATAAAAAAATTTAAAACTAGCATTTTAAGTTAATGCAGGGTATCCTCCATTGTACGTTTAGTGGGGTGTTCAGAAGTCAGAACAATAACGTGTTCAAAATATCATTAATCTTAATTTTTAAACAAACATCTTGTAACTTGGGTCACGTTGTTTACCGAAGAATCACCTGTAAAACTATAGGTTTATACACAATCTATTTCAGGATTTATGCACGGGTTATTTGCTTTCGTATTTTTAAAGTTTGGTCTTTTTTTCACTTTTTTAAAATCTAATTTATTCTTTAAGGTTTACATATAAACTTATTTTTGTTATTTACATAATTTTATAAAATTAAAATATTGTGATATTTTTGTAATTAAAAATGAAAATATGTAAATTATCATGCTTGCTCAAGTCTTTTTTGTTCACAAAAACATGCAATTTTTTTGAAAGGGTACCTAATGCGACTTCTCTAAAAAGGCGTATATGCAAAACTGTTCAACTTCGTTGAACGTGAATTTAACAAATTTTTTCTACAGGTAGAAAAAAATTGATTAATTATTTACTAACTTTATATTTTCACTTCAAATTCTTATAATTAGTATCTTTTAATATCTTTTTATTTCATTTGAATATAATATTAATATATAAATAAAATGAATTCGAATGAAAATATAATAAAAAAATAGAAGGACAAATGGACAAGGTATAAATTGCATATAGTCACGTTTACTCGTTTAGTTTCTTAGAAAGGAAATAGATGTTGAAACGAGAAAATAAACATGCTACATTGTCGGTCACGTTTAGAAAAAGATTTGTTTCAAAGGATGGTTTTCCATTTGGAATGACATATTGTTAGTGTAAAATTTTTAAACTATCAATTAAATAAAAATTATCCTAGACAATTTTTAAAACAATAATTACAAAAAATTAACATGACGGTAACATTTTATTCCCATCTTACCATTTTAAAAAATACAAATAAAATCTTTGAAATGGACATTCTAAAGAAAGTATCTATGACATCAGAATTTTTTTCAAAAATGTTTTTCTATGGTTAAATAATGTCTATACATTTTTTTTAACTATGATTTGTAAAGCTTATGCATGAAATATCAATCATAGCTAGGATTGTTTACTTTGTCTTCTAGAGTGAGTTGTCCACTCATCCTTTTTAAAGGATTTTACTCCTATAAAGCCTACAACTCATTCTAGCGAATATAATACACAAATTTAATTTGTTAATGAGAAAACTCACGCTTAATATTCTAATACATCTATAACTTGTTATCTATATCCATGAAAAATTGATTGGCAATTTTCTTGTTAGAGCATATCCCAATGCTTATTTGGATTCCTTTATCCAATTTGTGTGGTTTCTGTAATACTTTTTTGTGGTTTCCATAATATCATATCACTCTTAAAGGAACTTACTCAATATTTTGTTCAAATGTAAAAAATCACAAGAAACTAAAATAAATTAACATATTTACATTTTTTTAATAAAATTTAACATTTTTTCAGTTTTCATAAATACAAATAAAAAATATGAACAATGGAAAAAAATGAAATATAAATTAAAATAAATAAAATGAAATGTGTAACAATATAAAATAAAATTTCACATAATAAATTTTACTTTTGTCTCAACGGCTAACTTTTTTTATAACTCTGATGCTTCCGTCAACGATATTAATTATAATATTTTAACTTACAACATATATTTGAAGCCTTCCACTGTTCATATTCCAAAAGCCCTCTATGCTATTTTTTTCTTCAAAAAAATTAACACTTTCAATGCTTTTTTTTTCATGTGCCTATCTATGCTTCCAAACCCTTCCATCGCTTCCTCATTCTCCACTCACATGTGACCCTCCATTCTCCACTCCAGTTGCTTCCAGACCCTTCCATTTCTTCCTCATTCTCCACTCCAGCCTTTTCTTCTTTCTCTATTCTTTTTCTTCTTTCTCCATTCACCCGTGACCCTCCCTCACCGCCTTCCTCACCCAAATCGCCATCAGAAACACGTTTGGGGTCTCTTCCTCCATGCGCATGACACCACCGTTCAGGGTCTCTTCCGAGCGCCACCACAACACAACTCTTTAGTAATTTCTCCTTCTTCCCTTTCATCTTTTTCCTTTGCTAAATCACTTTGATGTTCCTGTGATTCGTTGGGAATAACAGGAATAACAAATTTTATACCAAATAATGATTTTTTATTGATAAAAAATAATTCCTTATATAAGGAACCGATCGTCCGCTGAAAAAATCTGTTTCACCATCTCACTTTATTCCAACACATAAGAATTCGAAAGAAATAGTAACTTAGACTAAAAAATTCACTAAACATCTTCCATTAGAGATGCTCTTAATAATTTAAATTGTTTATTTATCATCAAAAGTGAGTTGCCAGTAACTTTAGAAAAGACATTTGTAAAATGAGCCTCACTTTAAAAGATAAGTAAATAATACTATCTATTAACAAGAAAATCAATGCTTAATATTCTAATACATCATGTGTTATTTATTATGTATGCATGCAATATTGACCATAATTTTTTCATGAGTGACCGAGATTAGTTTATCATATAAAGTTAGTTGCTAATTTTACAAGACATGGATTTTTAAATATATATTATTATTAAATGAATTTAATCTAATAATTTTAAGACAAATAAATAATATTTATTTTAAAACTCGAGTTTTTGAGCATCACAGATTGGCATGATATCCCATAGGCATTATTAATAATTGACCGATATCATATAACAATAAAGATAAAGAAAAAGATTTTAGTTTTTTATATAAAAAAACAAACACAAATTTTTATAAAGACCTAAATCAAAATTTACAGATTTTACATTAATAAAACACATTTAACCCATTATAAACATTTTTATATATCGTCGAGTACGAAGATTTTATATTTCAAACGTGGCAAACAAGAAAAGTGAAATATTAATCTATTAACATCTGCTGATAAAAGGTTTATTCGCCCATTTTTCACCGTAAATACTAAAGGTGTAGCAAACACGTCCTGCATCATTCTTTTTCATCATATCATATACATATACATATACAAGAAAACTTAGCAGCACAAGCAGAATTACACCTTCCATAAAGTCATTATTATAGCCTATGTACAATTTGAGGTTTGTCTTTCCATTCTTCTCACTAAGATACTACTTCAGTACCAGTGACATATATAAATATAATAATATATACATACATACATATACACATATCAGAATACCGCAATAACTACCCTGGCCGAAAGCTTACCAAATTCGGGAGGTACATTGATTTCAGTTTCTTGATGTCATTTGCTGTCACCTTACAGGACTCCAATGTCAGAGATCTCAAGTTCTTCAGTGTTTTCAAATGCTGCAGTCCAGCATTAGTGATACGAGAATTTGAAACATTCAAAGAAACCAACCCAGTAAGCCCTGAAATCACGAGCATAAACATGTGATCACAGACATATAGCTAATAACTACAATCACCTAACTTTCACGACTATACACACAGTGGAATAAATACCAAACTTTATGCAAGGAAAAAAAACCAGTAAAAACATAAATAGCCCCGCTTTTCAATAAGAATAAAAAATGTAAACCATCCAGCAATCCCAACACTGCTCGTTTGTATATTTTCATGTGACTATTTAGGTTTTCAACTCGATCAAGACTCGAGGAAATAAAACAAAGCAAACAAAATGAGATCACGTGCTTCACAAAAAAAAAAAAAAAGGTCAGCAGAAGTACCAGAAATTAACTCCAGGGTTTTGTCTGTAAGGTTGCTGTTTTGTGATAAATTTAAGCACACTAGTGAAGAAAGCTCTCTGATATTTTTCACACCAGCATCAGTCAATCCTCCACCGCATATTTCCAAGGACCTCAGGTTCTTAAAGTCTGTTTCACCATAAACAGAGTAAGCAAACCAATGAATTCAACTTATAACTGATATGGGACAGAATAATGTTTCCTGTAAACTAAGGATTGCAAATTATGAGACAAGCATTTTCCATGTACATTTCATATAAAATTATGCTCATGTAATTTAACTGTAACAGTAAAGGCAAGACATCGATTTGTTATATAAAAATACGAAGCAAAAACAAAATGCCAAAAAAACGTGAGAAAACCATATTGTTGGAAGTTAATATTCAGAGATAAATTACATACTTTTCAAATAGTTTGTCCCAAAATCTGTGATTCGTGCACCAAACAAATCCAGGTCAGTGAGGCTAGTCAAACCTGCATCGGCAAATTCAAAATTATGCATGCTGCAAAATTAAGCTTCAGGCTTAAAAAACAAATAGCCAGAATAGTTTAAGCTTAAAATAAGAGTAACGAAATTTGTGTTTTGGGAAAGTAAAGGTATGACCAACTCAAGGAAAGACTAGTTTGAATTAATGGTAATATATTTCAAGAGTTTATTTATATCACGGTCAGTGTAAATTATTTTACACAGACATTTACTGGTAATTCACTCCACCACCATATTATATTAAAGAATAGGATGATGTGGTGATAGGGTGAATTCTTATTGGATGCATGTGTAAAAAAAATTACATTGACATTGTATATAAATTAAATTCATATTCCAAAACCTTAGTATCAAAAATATAGTAGGAAATCAATTGGATTGAACAGGATTAGAGCTCATGTACCAAACTCTACAGAAATAAACAAACCATTCTTTGAATTCTAATTTTTCATAGAAACACGTACTTGTAAGGTTTGCCAGCCCAGCATCAGTAATTTGGTAAGCATCCAAATTAAGTGACTTCAGAGATGAGAGTCCGCACAATTTCCTTAAACTACTATCACTAATCATGGTAAAAGACAGATTTATTTTCTGCAGACTAGACAATCCTACAAGAAATAGAATAAAACTCGTTTAACATTGAAGTACAAGCAGAAGTTAAACCAAAAAGCATACAAACATTGAAAGTTGTAAGGAACTGGCACATAAAACCTGATAAATGGTGTAGCCCATTGCTTCCAACTTCTGTATCGGACAATTCCAAGCAGTTCAATTGCTTATGGCCTAAAAGCATTGAGAAGAAAATGTGAATCACACATTGTCATATTCACTCAAGATAGAAATGTGCACTTCCAATGGCAAATCACATGGAACACAATCATCCTTCAAATAAATCATTTGCAACCAATTATGCCAAGTAGATTAATGTGCTAAGTTATTTTTCTCATTTTCTTTATCTAAAACTTTTAAGCAACAATTTCATCCAGGAAGGCATAAAAAAAAGAAACAAGGAAAAAGGAGGAATTCAAGCATCTACCAGCCAAATTGACCAATCCTTCATCACCAATCTTACAAGAATCAAGGTTCAAGCTCTCCAACTTTGTCAATCCTGCTTGAAAACATACATCACATTGTTAGATACAATCATTTTCTTTCATATATAATACATATCTTTTTTCTGTCCTAACATGCTTTATATTTTTCTGTTATATCTGTTAATAATATAGGACTATTCTGCACACACAAGTTAATATAATGTTAGTGTGTACAAAATAAGTTAAAGTTATATCAAGAAAAATAATTGCAAGATTATAATATTGAAAGTGAAACTCCCCAAGATGGTAATATTTGATGAACTAGGGATTAACCATTCTATATCATTGCCAGAAAGGTAGTCTTGTTACAAAGAGTCAACACATTAGAGCAACAGTACATATCCCCAAAAATTGTGACAAAATTATTTCCTCAAATGATGAAATTTCCAAGTCAGTATCACATAATCAAACCAATTTAAAAAGGTATAATTGAGGCCCCACAAAAATGGCAATATCTAGAACAAATTATGTAGCTTTGATTATTGGGATGGCAATATTATTTCAGAGTTCATTCAGTCTTGATGTTGGGCAGCCCACAAATGTTTAGTCTTGCAAACTTCAAGCTCCAAATGTCCAATCTTTGACGCAGTGGCGGACCTATTTGGAAGTGAGGGTGGGTAAATGCACCCCCTCATTTCAATAAAACCACTAGTATCTGTCCTAAAATATTATATTTTGCACCCCCTAATTTTATGTATTTGAACCTCCTTACCAGTTCACATGTGAGGGTAAGTAAATGCACTCTCTTATTTTAATAAAATGCAAATATTTATCTTAAAACTTTATATTTTGTATCTTTTATCTTCGTGTTTGAACCCAACTATCCCATATTCTTACTCTTACAATTATCAATTTTTATTTTTTTAAATAAATTGCTCCCACTGACCCAGGGTCCTAGATCCGCCACTGCTTTGACGTGTGATGGTATGTTAAGATATCTCACATTGGCTCAGAATATGACCAAAATACTCCTTACAAGATTCAAGCAATCCCTTTGAACTAGCTTTTGGAGTTGAATTGAGTTAGATTCTGTCCATTTCTAATCTATAATTTAATTAATGGATGACAGAGCTGACTTGGACTGCCACTTAACTGGGGACAACAATCTTAATGTTTTTGTTCTGGGGCATTTGGCATTAAATTCTTGATTCCACATCTTCCATTCATGGCAAGTAAGAATTTCATTAGACAAAACAAATACAAGTGTCCACTTAAAAAGTTAAAAGATGGCCTGTACCTCCAGTAGTTCAGGAAGAATAGGAAAATAAAGAGAGCAAGAGATTTGAAATCACCTTTCAAGTGAACTAAACATGCATCTGTTATGACATTAAATCCCAAGTTTAATACTTTCAAATTTTCGAGTCCTGCAAAAAAAGGTAATGCTACAAATGTAATGCCCCCGATAATTTCTTATGGTGTTAAAAATTACAACCCAACAAGCTTACTATAAAATATATAATTACGGCCTGAGAGAAGTAGCTATACAATTCTTAACAACTTACGTGAAATTTTTTTGCATCCATTGTCAGAGAGACGGCATCTATTAAGATTCAAGTTCAACAGTGTAGGAAGCTCTGGTACAAAACATAATAACATTAAATCAAAACTTGAATGCACATTTCAGGTTCATTAAGTCATATTATACACTAGAAAGACATGATGAAGTTACACTTTTGACATTCAACAAACAAATTTCAATGATAATAATAAAACTAATAGCAGCTGGTTCAAAATATGCATGTTCAGCTGAAACCTTTTCTGTTTAATTGAGTCAAGCAGACATGCAAAATATTAGAACCTCAAAGCTGCCGAACAACCAAAAATGTGAATACCATGTTAACGCTATTAGAGACAAAAAATGGGTTCCTTCAGTGTAAAGGTACTAAAGTTTGGACCAAATACTCTCCCATCTGTCAAAACTAAGTTTAAATACATGGAATCACATTCCACACCCCAAGTTTTTCTTTCTAAAGTTTCACAATTAGCAGTCTTCCCTGCTCAAATCAAAATCTGCTTGCAGTGGTATGCTCAAGGCATCCAAATAAAACACACAATGTTTCAGCTTCAAGCTTTAAGCATTCATCCGTTTAAATAGAAGAAGAGCAGGATTAAAGCATTAATGAGCCAATAAGACATTAACGCAATAATAGAGAGTATATCCTAGCAAACAGTTAGTTTACTCAGTTCTAGTAAACCTAGATATAATCATAACAAGATTAGTAAAATAAGCATAAAAGCCTATCAAGGAATTCAACCTGCAAGAGAATCCAAGCATGCAGCTGTTACAAGGCACCCTTCCAAATTTAAAAGGGAAAGCTTCTGTAACCCTGGAATGAACCAAGACAATGTTGAAAATTAATGAGAGATGAATATGAAATGATGAAATTTGAATTTTCCTTTTAACTGGTAAGCTGGGGCACCCATACATTGGCACTGGGATGTACACTCAACTGTACAACTTCTCTATTTAACCACTTAACAAAGACCAACTTTAGAAGGATAATTGACAAATTATTACATCATAAAAAGGAAGATTTTCTATGAAAGGATTTTTAAATCAGCATTCTGGCTAATACAAAATTAGAGTCTACATTTAAAAATTGAAGCACATATTAGAATTGAATATCTAAATGAAATTAAGAGAGAGAACTAAATTGATCTTCAAAACAAAACATCAACTCTTTAAAAATTAATGGTTGATATTTGCATACAGCACTATACAGTCCTGTAAAGCTTTTATTGATAACTTAGTTGAATAAAATCATTTTGTTACATACAAATGTAGAAGCCGCCACAAAACAACAATCATCCATTGCATCTTCACACAGAACATGCATAGACAGACAGAATAGACACAAATTTAAATACTGAGAAAGATGAAAGCTAGGTTAAACCTCACTTTCAAGTTTCACTCTCCCAAGAGAAAAATATCAACACAATTTTTTTACAGACTACAGAGAAATATTAGAATACAAAAACATGCAAGAGTACCAGGAATAAGATAATCATATAACCCCTATTGCTCTGAAATGTTACAATAATAAATGGAAAGGCAGTGGCACGATACCTTTTAGAAAACTGATGCCAAAATCAGTGACTTTACTGGAAGAAATCTCTAGACTTTTCAGGCTTGCAAGCTCTGGAAGTAAATTGAATTAGATAGTTGTACTATTGATTATTGAACCATATGTCTAATAAGATGGCAATGATTACTTCTATTAAGTATAAACACAAAGGCACATAACAATTATATGTTGTCAAATACAGCTGTTGCAACGTGTTCTTTTCAAGAGATATTAAACCATTCCACTCAAGATAAATAAACTTAGGTGGAATATGTGTAAGAACTACTCTGTAGTAGAAAACACAATAATTGCATAAAGAAAGTCTAGACAATCAATTTTGGGCAAAAGTTTCAGCTACTGCGCTAAAAAAGAAAGCCAGATGCAACAAACCTGAAAGAGGTTTCATATCATAATCTGTTATGCAGTTACACCACTTCAAATTGAGAGATTCCAACTTGGTCAAACCTGGAAAACATGGACCAGATCATCGGACAGAAGTTACATAAATCAATTTTGTTTTTTACTCCACTTGGTGTTCTGTAAATTGCATTCCAGTTCATTGACAGCACAATGTAAATTGTAAGTTGAAACAACTAACAACGGTGATAGACATTAGACAATAATACAGTATCGTGGGATATATATATATATATATATATGCTGCCTTACGAAATAAATAAGTTTAGCAGCAAGAGAATTCAAACACTGTTAAAATGTTTTATAATAACTAGGTTAGTAAAGCTTTACTTTCACACAAAAATTACATCCAAGAACCAACCTCGAAGATGAACAAGGCCTCCATGAATCCTGGGACATCTCTCCAAATCCAACTTGACCAAGTTAACAAGACTGGAAAAGGCACTCATTCCCTGAGCAGAAATTGAATCATTTCTTCTGAAACTCAAACTTGTCAAGTTTGACAGACCTGGAATATTTTATTACAGTTGTTGTAAACCTTCAGTAAAAGCATCTTATGGACAAAGGTTCTACACATAAGTAATTTTACATGAATATCAACACTGTATGGAAGACACCTAGATGAGGAAAAGTAGGAAAATGTTATGTAACAAAAAGGCTAAGGCAGATGGCAGCGGTAAACAGAAATACTGATAAATAATACATAATATATTACATGTGAAATTCATAAAAACCACTTCAACCTCACTATGCAGAATTCATTATGTCAAATTGGATTAACTGATAGGTGGATGTTGAAAACATTTCCATTATTTGCAAGAAACCTCTATGGCAGGAAAATAATCATGTCAATTTCCCTTTACAAGATTTCATTCTTCAAACATTATATATTAAAATGCATAATACTACACTAAAAATAGAATAAATCTAAATGTCATAGCATGCCAATGATCAGTATAAGATTTCCATTTGCATATTTTTCAATATTAACTCGAGCAAATTAGAAATAGGTGTGCCAATAGGAAATAAGTTTGACAAAAGAAAATAGAGAAAACTACATGGGGAATTCTTGGTAAAATATTTCCAATTTGGGGAATTATCGACCACAAGTGGTTTATGATATTCAAATTTAGTTAATGAGTAAACACTTATTCATTTAACTGATCACTTGAAGGATCAATGTTCTTAAATTGAAAATCATTTACCAATAATTCCCTTATTAAAATTTTTCCAAGAAAAGACATAGCTAAGAAAAGATATAACTATGGGTAATTATGAGTATGCAAGGCTAACTTTTAATAAGCTATCACCTAGAATTAAAAATAAGGTAATATGTAACCCAGTTCCACACTAATGAATAGATACAGTTTAACCAAGATATATAATTAGGATATTTTTATTGTTTTTTTTTTTAAGATGAATAAAATATATAAGATGCCAGAGGACTAATACCCAAGTGCAAATATGGGAAATAAATGAATAACTGCAAATGCATTGAGTGTGATTCCATAACAACTACACAAATACAAGAAAAGAAACAATACCACTGATACACTCTAGTCCACGATCTGAAATTTGGTCACAGTAATTTAGATTTAAGGAAATGAGACTTTCACAATCTTTAAGGTATGTCAACCCAACATCAGTGACATCAGACCCAGAAAGATCCACAGAAAGTAAAGATGAACCCTGGGATGAGATGACGCCCATCCAATTATCATTAACACCATCATATTCTCCCAAGTAAAGATCCTGTAAAATAAAAGAGATAAAAACTCTTAACTATATCAAGAACACAATTAACTAGGTTCCTAATTGATTTAAAATGATTTACCTGGAGAGCACAATCTCGAAAAGCTTCCAGGGAAGCACTGGTTAGACATCGGGAGTAAACCAAATTATTGAAAATTAGCTGACTTACATCTCGTGGTAGCATAGAAAATGTGTTATATTTATCAATATCCTGTTAGATAAAGATTGCAGTGATTAGATCAAAATAAAAAGGGTATGGACAAAGTAAATGTAGCATTTTTTTTTGTTAAAAAATTACCTTGTTTATTTTCTGTATGCACAAGTCCAACAGTGATGGACATTCTCCTTTTCGTAGGTGAAAATCTACAGATGGATAAGAAAAAGAGGATGTCCACCATTTCAAACTCCCGCATTTGCAATATCTTTGTGATAGTCCTCTGGTAAGACTATCTTCATTATCCCGCTCTTGCTTCCTAGAACATGCTCCCCCCATCTAGAAAATATCCCGTCACCAATATATGTCAAAAAACTTGCAGCAGAACACTAGTGCAATCCATTCAATAGCCAAATACGAACATATGCAACCAACTTCACCCTGTTAAAAACACACCGAAGAGTAGCTTAATAAGATTTCAGCAGACTTTTTTTTTAATACATGATTTCAGTAGACTTGACCATTCACGAGTTGGCTTCTCTTGAATCCATTAACAGTTCTATTTACAACATCAACATCTAAAAGCTAAAGACCAAAACTGCCAAATCACCTTGAAAATATATAAGCAACCACATCATAATCAGCACTTACCGTCTTTAGCTTAAGCAATACTGCACAACATATTTCTATTAACATATATAACTACCACCACATGATGCAAAAGGTCAAATGCATATGAACCAAGCCATATAAGACTAAAATAGCATACATGCATCAACTTGACAAATAACAGGAAAAAGTATAATACACTCAGTACTCACTGTGCGCCAAAAACGAAAAGGACATATGCAAAACGGATTCATCCTAATAAAATACCCAACTTCAAAACACGACAAATAAAAATTACAGCAATTAAACAATTAAAACAACAGCAGGAAAAATTATAATACACTCAGTACTCACTCTGCGCCAAAAAAGAAGAGACATCTATATGCAAAATCAAACGAAAAAAGGATTCATCCTTATAAAAATACACAAATTCAGAACACATAAAAAAATTGCAGTCAAATAATAATAATAAGAACGGCATAGTAGTAATAATAGAAAGAATGAAACAACGGCATAGATATAAAACACACTAAAATACTAGTACTAATATGTTAATAGTATAAAAATAAAAATACACTACAACTAAACATACGTAGTTAAATTATAGTAATTTATAAAAGGAAACAACGGCACAGTAAGTCAGTAACTAGTTAGGAGCGATGATCGAACTGCAGAGAACACAAACGGTGCATATTAACAAGTTCCGAACGATGATCGAACTGCAGAGAACACCAAAATCCACGGATTTTCATCAAAGAAGGTTTTCAGAAAGGAAAAAGAAAAACAGAACGAAAGACGATGGCGGAAATTGCGAAACGAAATAGCAGAGCCAGAGTTTGTAACGAAAAAAACAAAACGGAGAAGAAAATAGAGAGGAAGTAACCGTACCCTGACACAGTGAGATGAAGAAGAAGAGAAGCGATCACTGAGTGGCTCGTGTTGCTGTTGCAGGTGAACTTGAAAACTTGGGAGTGAGTGCGAGAAAAAGAGAGGTGGGTGGGGACATGGCTCGTAACCGAACCTCGGTCCGAACCAGCCATCGGAAGGCACGTGGCGAATACGGTAGGTGCGGATTTAAAAGGGTACGGAAGGGATTGAGGGATTCTCTTGACTTTATCCATTTGGAAGAGCAGGTGGGGCCCCACTCGGTTGCCTTGCGAACTTTGTGCACGCAACAATGCAAATTGCTTTATGTCTTGATTTGTATATGCGTCGGTTTATTAAATTAATTAACAATCGTGGCATCACTTGCATGTTTCGACTTCCACCTTACTTAACTATATGTCCTTTACGCTATTGCACGAATCAATCCAACACAATTCAAATTGTAAAATTGAGGGGATTCTCTTAAAACAATACTAAAACCTTTGAGTGATTGATATTCAAAATGGACTAGTTACTTCGTTCAAAACGGAAGACATTCAAAATGGTTATTAAATGTATAATAAGTTTCTTTGAAAGGGAAAAACAAACTGTGTGATCATTTGACAATGTAAACGACGAAATCAACTTAGGTATAAAACTACTTATTTTTTTGATAAAAAAAATTAAATGTGTTTACTCTTCGTTTTATAGGCGTAGATACATGTTTCAAGAAAAACTTGAGTCCCTGTAAAAAAATTGCAAACCCCATACTATCGAAATTACAGTACACATTCTGACAACTCAAATCTTCTCTATGAATTCTAATGACATTACATTTGATCTTCAGTCTCCATGCTTATAGACAGTGGAGAAAGATGCATGAATTATTAGACATAATAATAATTGAGAGGAAAGTTAAAAAATATATCAGATTTTTAACCCTGAATGGATAGCCACCACTCCCCCAACTAGATTCTCATACTCTACTTTCTGGAACCCTGCCTCCGCAATCATCGTTGCAAATTTTTCCTGCAGTCCATCAATTACAGTAGATTAGTCCACACAGTAAGATAACTCAGAAGCAGACTTCCTTCAAATCCGAATTCTCACTATAGAATTTTCTGCACAATTTACGATTCTTATGATGCCAAGTAAAGAAACATATGTAATCAAATTTTTCATCATTCATAAATATATTAAATAAAAACTACACAAAAGTAGAGAAAAGAAGAAATTGCTGAATAAAAACTAAAATATTAAATTAATAATAATTTTTTTACTATTTTTTAAATTTAATGTTTTACTTGGCCTCATAATTAACAGGATAAAGCGTGGGCCTAAAATCGAGTGTTTTTCTGTACATGCTATATTGTAGACATGTAGTCAATTACTATATAGCTTTTATTGAAATGAAAAGATAGTAGCTACTCCTACCAAATGTCCACCCAAATATCCTTCCTCATTAGGTTGAATATAGGAGACTGAAGAGAGATAAACAACACGTTAGTAAGCAAGCAAAGCCTCTCTAACTGCATGCTATCTTGAGTTACAATTAAATCATAAATAAGATAGGAGATGGTCACCATCAACCGATTAGCCTAGGACACATCTTTCTCACTCAAAACTTAGTTCAAATCTTTCACTAACATACTTGAGGGGGTTGACAAATAAGCAGTAAAAAAGCCATCTTGAGAAGCATCTATAGGTCCATTCACAAATGCAAGCCCTACCAGCCCTTTTCATTGAGCAATAAAGAAGTAAAAAAATATGGACAGCTATCAATAGATGGAAAGTGTGATAACCTGTGAGGGGAAACGCCGGATACTCTCGACTAAGTACTGATAGGATTGCCGGTCACCAGCAACCAGCTCACCCATGTATGGAATAACGGAGAAAGAATAATAGTCATACCTACAAGAAAAGATGAGTAACATTAAACTGAAAGTTGAATTCAAGTATGAAAGGAGGCCATGATTCTATGGCAGTTGACAGTTTATGTAGTTTGGGTAGATTTGGTTGGCAAGGAATGCCTGTATTTTCAAGGGTACCTCTTCATCCTATCATCTATTCATGACTATCTCAGAATTCCATTGTTGTAAATTAAAGGGTAGCTGTACTTTCTTTCTCAAATGTGATTACTGATTAGAATGCATATCATTATTCCCTATCTTCCTTATCAAATGTCCACCACCAATACTCATCATTCTTGCATAATAAAGCAAATGATACTTACAAATCTTTAAATATAGGAATACCAACATGACTCAGTTCAAGGGAAAGGAACCTGCCTCCTGGTTTCAATACCCTGTTCAAGAAAATAAGAAATACTAATAAATATAGCAATGATTCATCACACATTTTAATTGATTGCCATCAGCTGCTACGGCATACAAGTTATAGTAATCTCTTGAATAAGTGCAAATACCTATGAGCTTCACTCAGTACTTTCTCTATGTGTGTAACATTTCTAATCCCGAATGCAATAGTATAACCATCCATTAAATCATTTTGGAAACTCAAGCTTTCAGCATTTCCCTCCACCCATACAAGGGAACCATCTTCTCCAAAACCTATTATAATAAGCAGAAAATATTCATTCCTTGCAATGAAGATATATTAAATCAAAATTCTTTATGAAAGATTGAAAAAATTGTTGACAGTTTAAGACATTCTCACTTACCCTTCTCTGAGGCCCGCTGTTTGCCAACACTTAACATCTTAGGGTTAATGTCACATACATATATCTGAGTTTCTGCCTCTAAAGTATCTTGAAAAGCACCTCGAAGTCCTCTCAGCTTAACTTTGTGTATGTTCTCCAAGATTCTAAAAGCAACATCCCCTGTAAAATAAAAAACTTTAAGCTTGATACAAAAACCCTTACATCCCATGCAGCAGCAGTATCACTTTAATTCCAGGAACATTACTGAGGAGAAGCAAACTTTATATTAAATAAATACGAAAAATACATCTTACAACTATATTCCTTAAAATAAACTTAATTGTATATGAAGCACATACAATTTCCTTTTGAACAAGTTATGACTTCTACAGCCTATGAACATGATGATGCCTAAATATTGTTCAAACTATATTTACTTTATGACTTCTATAGCCCAGAAACAAATTGCTCAACAATAACATAACCCAAAAATTAAATCATAAAAGAAACAACTACTTCTTGTGCTCTTAGTACTCAGACATGCAACAACAAGAACATTAGACACAGACCATTAGGCCTTCAAAAGTGGAACAATTTGCTCCAAATTAAAAGATTTCATGAAAACTATAGCTAGATGAATCAGCAAAATTGGAACAGGCAGACAATTTGTTTCCTCAAGTAGCTCGTGAACTAAAACATCACCCTCTAACCAAATCCACAATTCCATAACTTCTTCAAGGCACAAAGACCATGTTTAGATAAGCTTTTCCATAACCACTTATAAAAAAAGAAAAAAAAGATGGAAAAATGAAATAAGTCATAAACTAAAAAAAGCTTATGCACAAGTTAAAATCAACTTCTAACTTATGCACAAGCTAATTTCAACTTATATACAAGCTAAAATTAGCTTATAGGAGAAGCTTATTTCATTTTTCCTTCTTCTATAAATGCCTACGAAGAAGCTTATACAAACAGGGCCTTAACATATTTTTCCAGACTGCATCAATTTAACTCGCATTGCAATCTTCTAAAATCTACTACACAGAAGACACAGTATAAAACACAGTGACAATGAAACAGACCTGTTCCACCAGCCACATCAAGATGCTTCATTCCAGGAAACGGATTCAGCTTGGAAACTAACCTGAGCAGAAAATAATCACAGATTTAAGCAAAGTCCAACAGCAATAGCAACAAGATTGAAACTATTGAAGAAATTAGAATGTAATGCTGCAACCTATCCTTCCACAATCTATGCAAACCAGCACTCATTAGGTCATTCATGAGATCGTAGCTTGAAGCGACGCTCGTGAAGACGTTACCAACCATGCTAGCCTTTTCTTCTTCGTTTACTTGTTTGAACCCTGAAATTCTGTCATAATGTCAATTATTTTTTAATTGTGAATTGAAATTTGAATGCGGAGAGTGGAAACGAACCGAAACTGGTGGCGTGAGAATGTAGAAGCCTGGGAGTAGTAGATAACGCCGGCAAGAGTCTATTCCCCAACCGTCGAGTCACCGTTCCCAAAGCCATGATTTCTCGAGCCGAAAAAAAAGAGCGAAAGAGGGAAGATGAAAGAGCAGGGAAACATCACGCGAGGCTGAGACGAGGGCAACCGCCAGAACCGTCGCGTCAGGCACGCTATTGGGCTTGGACCATTGCTCCATCAATATGGGTCAGCCCACCTCTCGGTCAAGGACAAAAACACCCACGATGCTGAAGTCCATAGGATAAAGAAAAACAAAATAGTATTTTTCGTTTTTTTTATATATATTAGTGCAAAAAAGACACTATGAATGTGTCTGACCTTGGAAGTTACCTCTCTCTCTCTCTCTCTATATATATATATATAAAATTAGGTGTAACTTATTTTGAAAGATATAATTGTTATTGAAAGTTAAAATAAATGTTGTAATAATTTATAATAATTAAGGATAAAAAATCCAAAAGAAAAATGAACCAAATGAAGATATTTCCTTTATAATGGTTATAGATAAATAAATAAAAAATCTTTGCATTCATATTTTTACTCAAGACATTAATTAATCTATGAGTAGTTGATTTTAGTGAAAACTAAACTTAGATTTTTAAATAATGTCTCTAAGTTGTAAACTTTATTAATGGAAAAAATATATATTTGGGAAGTGAAATTCTACCGAAGATGATCAATAAGATTTTTTCTTTTACAAAAATTAACCATCAACAAAAATAAGTAAATATTTTTGAGAAAAAAGATTATACATTGATAGTATAAAAAGTTTTACATTATCATCCCATCATAACTCATAATGTATAATAAGTTTGTTGATTTTTATGATAATTATTTTAAAAATCTTATTGACGATGAATTATGATTGGATGAATATGTAAAAGTGTTTAACACTATAAGTGCATGACCATTGAACTCAAACTTTTGTACTAATAACTTGGTTATCCAAAAAAAACATTAATTACACTCATTCTCACATGACAAAATCTTTTATAATATGAAAAGTGTTTGACTACTCCAACCATACAATGTACACTCATGACTTAACTATCCAATTTTGAAGACGTAATGATTTTTTCTTGGTATTTATATGGGGCTAGAAGCCCAAATTACACACCCCAAAACAAAGGACTAGCAGAAATATCTGCCAAAAGAGAAGTCAAGATCCACGGGGAAGGATCCTAAAAAACAATGACACCCTCAGCTGACAAGACTATCCGTCACATTATTCGCTTCTCTAAATATATGGCTACAAGTGACCACACTACCTTCCTGAAGGAGTCTAATAACATCCATTGCAATTAGAGAGCTGGGATGGTTGGAGCTGCACCCTTCATTAATAATCTTCAATGCAAGCAAGGAATTCGATTCAACAATGACTCTATCCAAAATAATTTTTGTTCCTGTTGAGTTTCGATGAGGTCGAATCGAGCTATCTGGTCCTCTTTTTCTCAATGGAATCTCTAATCTCCAATGTTGAAGTAGGGAGAGGTACCTGCAAAATGGATTTCGAAGAGCAGGTTAGTGGTGCTCTAAGATGTTTATGTGTCTATAACTAGGATAAGTAATA
Source organism: Glycine latifolia (assembly GCA_013407115.1). Classification (NCBI taxonomy): domain Eukaryota; kingdom Viridiplantae; phylum Streptophyta; class Magnoliopsida; order Fabales; family Fabaceae; genus Glycine; species Glycine latifolia. The sequence continues at coordinate 7,141,928 of CM023948.1, read as the reverse complement.
CATACCTTGCAGTATCTCCTCTGATTTATATATACAAGTTCAATGTTGAGGAGGTTGCGCCATACTTGGAGTCACGTTGGCCAATCGCCCCTTTATGTGTCGTGCAAAGTTTATAGGAGGTATATATATACACGTTGGGGTCCATCATGTGTCGGGTACGTGTTGGCTTCATGGACAACATGGTATGTTGGGTTGCAGGAAAAATCATGTGCCAAGTTTATGGGCCATACGGTACATAAGCCCTCAATGATTTGAATTCATGATGAATGATAAAGTTTTGTGTGGTCCTTGGCTACCTGCGTTTTATGAGCTCGTGCCAAGTTTATGGGCTATAAGGTACACAAGCCCTCTAGGCCTAGGCAAGCAGCTAGTCCGAGATGCGTAAGGAGGTCAGATTAGTTGCATGAGTTAAACCTAAATTGTTATGAAGTGGTGCCATCGTCACATGTGTCTGCGTTCAGACAACAAAAATTGTTCAAAAGTTGGATGACATGTGTCTGGATCTGTGTTAACCCTTGGGTGTCTTGTCATTTTGGAAGGTAGAAAAGGGTAAGTGTAACATCATGTCACTTAAGTAAGGGGTTTTACCACTCTGTTTCATGTGCCGCTTTGGTTCCCATGCTGCCTTATCATTGGTCATAACCCAAAAGCCATTGTTGGGGCGTTTGGATCAAGGTTTTAATGAAGCGTTATGGGTGGGAGAAGTGAAGGGGTGCGCGGTTTGGTTTTGAGCTAAGGGTTGTGAAACCATTATAAAAAGAAGGTGGTGTGGAGACTAGAAGTCACTTTCTATCTCCTATTCCTACGCTCCCTTTATGCTGCTGCTTGTGTTTCCTTCATAGTTGCTTTCTGCGGCTTGGAGTATTCTATGTTGTTTTCCTGCTTGTTATTCCTTACATTTAGGTACGCCCTATCCTTTCTTTCTTAAACCCTTTGTTCCTAGCCTCTATTTTTAGCATCTTGTTAGATGTCTTCCTTTACTATAGAGGATGGTTCTCTCATTCGGGGTAGGTCCCTTTTGGCTAGAAAGTGAGAGGTATAGGGGAATCTGGGAGTGAGGATGAGTTTTCTGCTTTGTTCCCTTCATCTATCTTTGATTTAGATAGAATGAGGGATTACTTAGTGAGCGAGTGGGTTGGGGTGTCTAAGCATTTGACAGAGATGAAGGGGGGTGATGTTGTGGGGGGTGGTAAGGGGCTAAAAGGAGTAGGGGGAGCAAGTTTGCCCCCATCACCCTTTTTGGGTACAAGTGGGTTCTTGGTGGAAGTCAAGTCGTACCCTACTCGATTCCAAAACCTTGAGTCCATAGAGGAGTTAAAGAGGATGGTCAACATGACGGCCCTGGATGATGCCGAGCTGTTGATCGTTGAACCTTGTAGCGTCGAGGAACGCGTGTTCGTGAGGGAGTCAAAAGGCGATGCCATCTTTGTGTACTTGTATGAAAATGTCTTGAAGTAGTTGAACATTCAATTCCCCTTTTTGGATTTCGAATGCAAGTTGTTGAGTCTGATGAATGTTTCCCCTATGTAACTACATCCCAACATTTTGGCCTTTTTGAGTACTTTTCAAATTCTATGTAAGAGTTTAAAAATCGAGCCCACTATTAATAAGTTCATGTACTTTTTATTAGTTGAATATGAGTGTTAATGTCGGTTGGGCCTCCTTGAATGTGCTTAATTTCTAAAAGTTGTTTCAATTGTATACCAGTCTTGGAAAAAGTTCAAGTCGGGCTTTTTTTGAGTTTGTCCCAATCATGCTTGTGGAGACTCAAAAAAGTTATTCTTCAAGGAGGATGGGAAGACTCCCAAGTTTCCTTTTTATTTGCAACATTTTCCTTTTAAATTCAAATCTCATTCTCACCAACTGTTATCGGTCCAAGAAGGTAAAGACATTAAGATTATAAGGGAATGACCATGAGAGATGTCTTGTGCATTCATTATGGCTATTCCGAACTTGTGTTTCCCCAACCGCGTTCTAAGTAGTGAGTATTTTTATGTCACCATCTTTTTTTGGTAAAATTGGGGAAATATTGATCAGCTTTATCATGTGTTTTTTTTGCAGAAGTTATGAAGGGCTACGACTACAAGAATTTGAAGAGCTTGGTGGCCGATGACCAAGTGGATGTTGGAAAGACAAAGAAAAGGAAGAGGGTCAAGGATTCATCCAAATCCGACCTTGTGAAGAAACTGGCGAAGCTTGTGGAAAAGCATGTTGTGGGTGGCGGTGTCGAGGTGCGGATCGTCTATCTGGATGGTCCTGAGGTAGTAGACAACGGATTTGGGGAAGGCAATGTAGTTGAACAGCCTGCTGAGGTGCTGCAAAAGGAGAATAGGAAAAAGAGGTGCACACAGTCAAGAAGTCAACCACATCCGAGAAGGAGAAAGTGGTAGATGTTGCTCAGAAACAACCTTAATTGGGTCTAGGGACAATCTGAGCACGGGGATACCTTAGATGAACAAATTTATTCTTCGTTATCACGAGGGTAAAATCGCTTGGATCATGTGTTGGTGGCCCCCAACATTGTTTCCTTGTGGAATGCTGACTTGACCGATCCCCAATTCATCCAATCTTTTAATTTTTTGAGCCAAATCGATCGCAGCATAATGGATTATGTTGGGCCAGCGGAAAGCTTGGATGCGATCGAGATCTTCTTAGGCCGATCCTTCCAGTTATTCGTCATTGGAAAGAGATAGTGTTGAAAGTTGACAAAAAGACCAAGGCGATGGCTATGCAATTGAAGGCTATGAAGGTCAAGGTTAGTAAAACCAAGGAATTTGGTTGAGAATTTTCTACGAGTAAGGGAACTATGAAGAAATTGCAAAAGGACCTTGACAAGCACATAGCCTACTTGTTAAGCAAGGTTGAGGAGAACAAGGCCTTGAGTGGCCGAGTTGTTGACTAAGAGCAGCAAGTAAAAGACTTAGACAAGAAAATGGAGGACCTAACTTTGGAGAAGAAGAGGACTGAGGAGGGGTTGGGGAGGACCAAGGATGAGATTACCCAAATAAAGGAAACCGTTGCCAAAATGAAGAGCCAATTGTGGGAGAAAGAAAGGGATGAATCTGCCTTGAAGGCTGAGTTGGATGAGGCCAAAAGGTTGATCGTGTTGAACCATAAGGAAGACTTTATGAGTTTATGTGAGACGTCTAACCTTTGAAAAGTGGACCAAAAGAGTATGTCAACTGAGTTACCTTTTTTTATTAGGACTTTACTGACGCCTCAATTGGCGATGCCAACCGTGATCACCATTGGGTCGTCCTACTCGGGATCAACTCCCGCGAAGTTGACATCGGTGAACGTTATTGGTGGGAGTGATCTCCTTGAGCTAGCCACATAAATGTGGTTTATGCTTTTGATGTCGTGCAGGTGCCTCTTCCGAGCTGAGTTAGTGTTGCCCCTACCTGCAAAGTCACCTGCAATGGTGTTGATTGTAACGACCTGTCTCATCACCACTGTATCACTAACTCTTAAACACAAGAAAACTTTTTTTAATTGAAGATCTCTTTAATTTAATTATGAAAATGGCAATAAAATTTTTCTCCACGAGCACATAATCGTTACCACGAAGCAAACCACGAATACACAAGTATATAATACATCGTAATACAAGTACATGTGAAAAGCATAATTTAGTTGTAATTACAATTATTCAGGTCTGAATGTATAAGTTTTCAAAAGAAACAAGAGATCAAACAATGAAGAACCATCAAAACACAACTATTGTTCGAGATCGGGTTCCTCGTCATCCCGGCCACTCGGTGGCTCCAACCAAAATGATACCTCCCTCCAAGTCACCTAATGCTGGCCGTCTACTCACATGAACACGGTTCGTGATCATCATAGGTACAAAACCACATGGTACAACAAAGCAAAGGTGAGTTTATCATGTAAAACAACAAGCCACAGATAACATCAGTTAAGGAAGGCAATCCAAACATCACCATATCACCACTATGTCCAAACATTTCATCACGTAATTTACATGAACAGTCATCTAAAAGCATTCCACAAGCCAACTTATAATGCCTAACATGATGTATGCTCCTGACTCATCTCTCAGCATGCAATGTGGTACCATCCTAGAAATAGTCCATCTCGGTGGTCAAATGATGCAGTAGCTTGTCAGGGTCACTCTGTCGTGCACAGGCCGCTCCCCCCCCAGTGGTGATCAGCCATGGGTGCAGAAGGAGTTCCAAACAGACGTGACCCCCCAGTATCCTAGTACCCTACAATCAATCATCTTATTTCCGTCATGCAAATGTAGTATGTCACATGGGCACCATCAATGCATGACCCGGTCAAATCCTTCCTCACAAGGGTGATCTGTCATGCACCCCCCATGTACATACATACCGCCCCAATCACAGGCAGCCCAACATGGCTCATCGATGCACTGACCGTGGTCCTTGTAAGGTTAACCACCCGGTCCTGGCATCTCACATGTCTATACATAGCATATCACCACGACACCATCAATGTATGACCCGGTCCAGGAACAAATCCTTCCTAGCTGAGGTAACTCTTCATACACCCCCGTGGGTATCTACGTATATCCACCCGCATTCGATAACCACGGGCACCATCAATGTATGACCTGGTCCAGGAACAAACCCTTCCTAGCTGGGGTAACTCTTCATACACCCCCATGGTATCAATGCACAAATCATCATCTCATAAACCAACCTTTTACTATTCCAACATTATCATATGTGTTCATTTCATACACATCAATAGTAACACAACATAGACTAGGAAGCCAGTGTAAAGTATTGGGTGTCTAGGTTGACACCTAGATGCTACATGATTATGAGGTACGAATCCGAACCAGGTTGGACAAGGGTGGACCCTAGGACTTCATAAAAATACCAAGGACAGACCCAACACTATGCATTTGATTACACAAGAGTTTATAATCGATTAAAATAGGCAGCACTTGCTCGATACGACCGGGAAGACTTTTGATTGTGCTAATACCATGGACCTGCGCAAGGTTGCCCAGATTTCGAATACCGAGTTGTACAAAGTAGGTTTTCGGTGGTTATCCTGTACACGACAACGAGTGTGTATAATGATTGGCTAATATCTGACATGTGACACCATTGACGCATGACCCACGCGCCAGGGCCATTTAAATGGATTACTTTTCTATGAGTCTGATAACTCACTGAAATAAAGGAAACGAGCTCATCCGAGTAAGCGAACTCAGTAGCTCACAAGGAAAGGAAACGAGCTCATCCGAGTAAGAAAACCCGGTAGCTCACAAAGAAAAACTTGAGCTCAGCAGCTCTGAAGAAACAACATCGGGTAAGTGTAATGACCCGCTTCGTCGCTACTGTATCAAACTCTTAATCATATATATATATTATCACGATTATCTAATTGAAAATCTCTTTAAATTTAATTATAAGAAAAGTAGTAAATTTTTCGCCTAAGTATAATCAATATCACAAAACAAAAATGGAATATTCAAAGATGCAATACGTTATAATACTTGTATATTAATAATCATAAGTTTAATGATGATTACAAATAACTAAGTCTGAATTGTACAAAATTCTCAAAAGAAACAAGGATTTAAATGAAGGGGTGTAACTAGCAAAATATCGGGGTGTAGCCATTAGAACAAGAGGTGTAACTAGCAAAAACACACCCTTGCCCGGGATCTAATTCATCCATATCTCGGCTACTCAGTGGCTCCAAACAACTTAGGCATCTTTCCAGTCATCTACTGCTGTCCATCTGCTCACACGAACACGATTCGTGATCATCACAGGCACCAAACCACACGGTACAACAAAACAAATGTGAGTCCATTATGTAAAAATAATAATAATACATATCATCAACTATAAAAAGACAACCCAATCATTGCAATATCACAACAATATTCAAGCATTTCATTCGCATAATCAATCATGGATAACCCATCCAAAACACTTCACAAATTCATCTTATAATGACTAGTCATGATGCATGTTTCTGATTTAACTCTTAATCAATGCAATGTGGTACCATCCCGGATAATAGGCCAAATCCATGGTACAAATGATTCCTGTAGCACGATGGGGTCACTTTGTTGTGCACGGGTCTCACCCCCCATGGTGATCAGCCAAAATGGGTGTCACAAGGCTATCCCTACAGCAATGGCCCCCCAGTACCTCTCGTACTCTACAGTCAATCATCTTATTTCCGTCATGCATGAAGTATGTCTCTCATGGGCACCACTGTATAGACCGGCGCAGGGGGCAATCCCTCCCTGGCTGGTGTCGCTATACATCTCCCATGCATTACCCCAAACAAGGGCTCACTGATGCACTATCTGGCATTTGATACCAATACATAAAATATCACCACGGCACCATCAATGTATGACCCAAGCATGAGCTCAACTCGACCCGAATAGGATAATGTCATACACCCCCGTGGGTATTTATGTATATTCAAATGCATTTAGATTACCTATGGGCACCACTGTATAGACCGACGCAGGAGCAATCCCTTCCTGGCTGGTGTCGCTATACACCTCCCATGGTATCAATGCATTTAATAACTCAAGCCAATGCAATGGCCAATCTCAATGTAATCATGTTATTTAAAAACATACAAGTAAAACAATGTGGGGTTTTAGATATCCTAGTTGTTATTCAGCAATAACAACTCTGAAGAAAGAATCAGAACAAGGTCGGACGAAAGCGGACAAGGTCGGTACAGATAGGTCAAGGTTTGGACAAAGGAGAATAAAGGTAGACAAGATCGGTCAAGGTCGGAAGAGTTCGATAGAGGTTTGGTTAAAGGAGGTCAAGGGAATCCTTGGGTTTTCTGTAAAATACTGAGGTCGGGTTCTTCTCTTTTTTATGCAATCGATTACATAAGCGCTGTAATCGATTAATCCGATAGCGCTTGCAAAACTCGGTTGGGTATTATCACCAACATTCACAAGGTTATAAGGGAACCCGATAGCTCTATTCCTAAGAACATACTAGCTTAGCCGAGTAAGGAACCCGGTAGCTTACAAAGAAAAGGCTTTAAACTTAGTAGTTCTAAAGAGAATAGCCCACCCCGGGTAAGGAACCCGATCGTTCTAAAAGAAAGATACAAACTTATCCGAGTAGAAGACCCAATGACTCTTATTTCAAGAAGACACGGGCTCATCCGAGTTAGGGAACCCGATATATCTAAGGAAAAAGGAAGCGAGCCTTAGCAGCTCTTAAGGAAACAACCCCGGGTTAGTAACCCGGTATACAAATGTCCGCCAACAAGGACTTGGTTACGTTTTGCATGCATACATGCACGCTACGTAAACCATCCAACCCGGCATACCCATCCCGATAGCCGATATCACAACATAAGGGATTAACACATATTTTTAACTCGGTCTACCTAACCCGGTAGCCGACATCCCAAACACAACGGATTAAAAAAACTTAACTCGGCCTACCCTTCCCGATATATATATATATATATATATATATATAACATGCTCAGTCCAACTTACCCAACCCAGTAGTCGTCTTCTTCACAAACACATCACATAAAAACATCACCAAGTTATTTCACGCATAACACCAAAACACTTATACATATCTTATCTCAACCATGATATCTAAAATCATTATTAACACAATAAACTCTCCTTACCTTAACAGGGATTCTTTTTTTCGATCTAACGTGTGTTTTGTTCAAACACTCATTCTCACAGCGATCAAGAATGAAAAGTTAAACTCCATTCATGAATTCTTCTTAACAGAAAGAATTTTTCTGTCACTGCTATGGTGGTTCTCAAGAGTTTAAGTGATACAGAAGGTGGAAGAATAGAGATTTCTGATGCAAAGAATTTAGAGAGAGAAAGAAGAGAAATACGTAGAGAAGTGAGAGTGAATCGTGCTTCCGCTTCATGCACTGCTATTTATAGACGAAGCCCTGAGGCAAGTTGCCGACAACTTGAATCAGCCAGCTATCACAGCCACCATAGTTGCCCACTTGCATGACTGAACAGCCACCAAAGCCACCACCGTTTTTACATTGCGTGTTCGGACAACTTATCTCAGCCACAAACTGACTTACACTCCTTAAGCACAAATATCAATGCACATACACTTTTCAGCAATTTGCAATTAATTATATTAAACAATTAAGTAACACAAAATATTAATTAACTTGTAAATTTTCAGGGTGTTACAGTAAGGAACCCAAAATATTGACATCCTCCAGCAAGGACTAGGAGTCACGTTCCACATATATGTATATACTATGTAATGAGCTCAGCCCAGCATACTCATCCCGGTATCTGACACCTCCACAAACACTACTAAAAGGTGTTTTTGAGAGTTTACAGTATCAAAGTACCGACTTCACACGCATACACAGGGAGTTCTTACAACATCAACTCTCCCATGAGGACACCATCAAATTCTTCACACAAGAACACCAACAAACATAAACATATTACATTCCATTCATCACAAGGCATAGTTTTTCTGGAAAAATAGCACACAACAGGGACATGCAAATATCTTCATAGTTGGACTCCCCGGCCCCCAACTATGGTATCTAAGGCTGTTATTAACATAATAAACCCTCCCTTACCTAACTCGGAGTCATTCTCGCACAACCCAGTGGTGTTGTAAAATGATCTTCTTAAACGGAAGCTTGCCCGAACACAGCGTCCTCACGAAAGCTGCGAAGAAGAGGGGGTCGGCTCTGTTCTCTTCAAACTTTACGAAAAGCGGTCTAAAGCCTCCACTCCGATCACGAGGTCCCTCTTAACAGGGTTCCGTGACAGGCTACGGTGGTCCTTGGTGGTTTAGAGCGATTGAAGGAAGCGGCTCCAGGGTGTAGGTAAGCTTGAGAAAAAGAAAGGAAAAAGGCGAAAAGAAGAAGAAGAAGGAACATGCCTCCGCTGCGTACTTTGATGCCTATATATACCCAGCTGACAAGACATGTCCACTTTACGTGCACGGACAACAACCTCATACCAACAAAGTTGACTTAACACATCCATCATCAAACACACATACCAAGGCAGAACCATAACAAATAGCAATTACCAAAATAAATCAAATAATCAAGCAACATAACATGCATCAAACGTCCAGCTCAGCAATTCGAAATTTCAGGGTTTTACATTGATGACTCTGCGTCTCCGCCCCTCATCAGCTGCCAAGGTGTTGACTTGATCTAGCTTAGCGTTGGTTTTTTTGGCCTGTCATCATGGGATTGTTGTCCTCGGCCTCCATGATGACCTCTTTGGCCCTTGCCACGACCTTGGTAACCGCCTCTGTTGTTGTTGGGCTTGTAGACGTAGTTGGTCAAGGCACCCTCCAGTATCAATTCCTCTATCTTGTCCTTCAGGGCCATGCACTCCTCTGCGGTATGGCCTAAGTTCTGGTTATATCGACATGTCTTCGTCCTATCGATCGAGTTAACTGACTTGGTAGGAGGTGATAGGGATAGGATTTTTGCATTAAATGCTTCCTCCAGCAAATATGCTCGTCTGACATTGAGCGTCGTGTAGTGTTGGTACTTCAATTGTTGGCTGGACTTTTTGAAAGATTTGTCCTGAACGAGATTTGTTTTGTCCTGGCAGGAAAGGTCATTTTTTCTCTACTCTGTCGAGCATACCTGGTTTCAGAAGTTGGATAACTCCTCCATTTGGATGTATCCCATGGCCCGTGCTCAAAGCTCATCCAGATCTCTAGGTTACTTCTTGTAAAGGCTGTCGGCACACGACCCTGGCTTAAGCGTCATTATCATGGAGTGTAGCGCAACACCAGGGTCGAGGTGTCTGATTCTAACGGAGATGGTGGTGTACTTCTCCATAAAAGACCGCAATGACTCATCATTACCCTGGCGGAGGTTGACCAGAGTGACATATGTGGTATGGTGAAGGCGGCTAGTTGGATATTGTGCTCTGACGCACTGGGTTAATGTGAAGAAAGAGTCAATGGATCGTAGGGGAAGGCATTTGTATCACATCAGCATCGACCCTTTGAGAGAGATGGGAAAGACCCTGCATATCACCACGATGTCATTAGAGTACAAGTTGACTTGCGTGGTGAATGCATCTAAGTGCTCGTTCGGATCCAAGGTATCGTCATATCGTTCAATGTTTAGAGGTTTCCAGGTGGTGGGTAAGAGGGTATTCATGATGTCACCCACAAAGGGGTGCCAATGAACAACATCATGGTAAAGATTAAGTGATCTGAGTCGGGAGTGGATTGGAGGGTGCTCATGGTGATTGTAGGATGAGAGTTGAGTGTCGCTTTCCTGGGTATGTGTCTCGACATGGGTGGGTGGTGGGGACGGGGAGCGAGGTGGAGGTGGTGGGGGTGAGGCTGGGCGTGATGGAGTTGGAAGCTGGATTGTAAGCCGGGCTTTGAGGTTCGCGTTTTCCTCCGTTAATCTTCGCATGTCCGCCTTATATTGTTGCCTCGAGGCCTTTAAATCGGCCTTTGTTTCCTTCAGTAATTGTTCCATTTGTTCTCGAATTTCCTATATGACTAACAGCTAGACTCATGTGGAGCGCACAAACGAACTGGGATCGCCTCTCCTTGTTGCTACCATTTTGCAGTCGTAGGAAAATTTTCCTTGGTCCCACAGTGGGTGCCAAATGTTCCTGCTAAGTTCCGACGAGGTCCGACCGTGTTGTTTGGTCTTCTCCTCAATGGAATCTCCAATGTTGAAGTTGGGGGGGGGGGTACTTGCAAAAGGGACTCCAACGAGCAAGCTAGTGGTGCTCTGAGATGTTTACCTGTCTATAACTAGGATGAGTAAAACATACTTAGCGGTATCTCCTCCAGGTCTATATATATACATGTTCAATGTTGAGGAGGTTGCGCCATCCTTGGAGTCACGTTGGCCAACCGCCCCTCTATGTGTCGTGTTGAGTTTATACGAGGTCGTTGGGGTCCATCATGTGTCGGGTATGTGTCGGCTTCGTGGGTCTCACAATACGTTGGGTTGCAAGAAACATCACGTGTCGAGCTCATGTCGAGTTTATGGGTCATACGATATACTATTATTCTTCATAGTATGAAGACCATTAAGAATCACCGTCAGTTCAACTCGAAGCACTAAACAATTGCCTAATTTGCACGAAAAGGCCACAATAAAAGCTTCAAAGTGATTACAAATAATCACTCCACAAGAAGCTTCACTAGTGTCAAGCACAACACCATCACAACTTAGAGCTAGGAATCCTTATGGGGGAGGAATCCATCGAATAATACAATTCCCATCTTGGTTAAGGCTAGTAGCCCAATGCGAAGACCCAGCACCATTACTAACTATTTTTAGCGCTCGAGCCTTAACCTCATTCGCAACACTCCTATTTGTCCCTTCCACACCTTGAAACACCAATTTATCCCATTTGTGCCAAATAGCATCAAGAGCTACCACAAATAGAGTATTCCAGTAACTTGTTATTGTTGACTTCTGAGTGACATTGCTAATTAACCAATTATCAAAATTCCCAGCAAAGAAGCTAGCGGGACCTAATTTTGATGGGAACATTTCAAGTTTTAAGTGAGGTTGAGTTTGAAATCTCCCATCTTGTAGAAGTGAGGTTAGATTCTACACATGTATGAGAAAGAAAACAATATATATACTCTTCTTTTAATTATTAAAACATACATTATTTATTATAATAATTAAATAATAAAATTAAAATTGCATAATTTATTAAAATATTATTTAGTTCTGAAACTTGTTTTTTCAATTCATATTGTTTATTTATTTTTATGTTATTAAATTAAAAATACAACTAATAACTTAATGTGATTTATTTAATATTATATGTAAATAAATAGGTTTTAAATAAAGGTAGGTAAATTTTTCACGATTTTCTCTTAACTAGACAGGATTCAAAATTAATGTTCATCGTTAAAACTTATGCTGATATTTAATGTAAAGCACTTCCTATACAAATTCAAAAACACCGCTAATTATAACCATAGAAGAATACTTTCTTTAAATAATAGAATACCAAAAACACCTATCAATTAGCATTAAAATTTGTCCTTAACCAAGTTAAGCTTCGTTCCTTAATGGATTTTTTTAATCAGATTTTTCTTATCTTTCAATCAAACTCTAAATTAATCAAGATCCATTTTTTGGATAAATTAAAGGATTAATAAAAAAAAAAAGTAAAATCCTTTCTTTATAGACTGTCCTAAACAACTAATTATTTGTGTACGGAGAAAAAAAATGAGTAGACCAAATGGATAAAAAAATTAATACGGAGAATGACACCAGAAATCATATACTACCACTTGACGCGTTTCAGTTATTCAATTGAAATTGATACATGCTCCTCTGAACACCTAGCATTCCTTTATCCTGTTTGAAAAAGTACATTAACACCTACATTCCATTATAATATATCGTGTAGAATAAAATTGTTAAGTTTTATAATATTTAATAATTGATTCATAATTAAACTACGAATCATCATATAAAACTGGGTGAAAACTCGAAAAGCTACTACAGTTGGTAACAAATTTCAAGTCCTGATAATTTGAAGAGCTACCCCTAAAGGAGGAGAGGTTATATTGGTACAAAGAAAAATGCCTGCAGGCTCCGAGAAAAATAGGATAAATTGATAGAAAACTCTACCCTCAAATCAAAAGATCTTGAAAAGCAGGCCACCATGAGTAGCAAAAAATGGTGCGAAGACGAGCGACTCAACGGCCATGAGCTTGATGAGGATGTTGAGTGAAGGGCCTGAAGTATCTTTAAGAGGGTCTCCAATGGTATCGCCAATAACAGCTGCCTTGTGTGGTTCAGATCCCTTCGGGCCCAGGGTCCTTGCATGCTCAGACGCACCAGCCTGAAATTTGAACCCCACAAGGAATTTCATCAATCAACAAAAACCCAATCCTATTTTCATAAATTATTACCTCAATGTACTTCTTAGCAGTTAGCATTATCACGGGGACAAAAAAACACAAAAACGCAATCCTATTTTTATAAAGCGCCAGAAATTATTATTACGTACCTCTATGTACTTCTTAGCATTATCCCAAGCACCACCAGTGTTGGATGCTGAAATTGCAATCTAATGAAAACCAGTGCAGAAGGACTTGATTCAGCACACTTTCAAATAATGTGATATTTAAGACCAAATTTCACATAACTTGTGGCCGGAGTAACAGTATTACCTGTACACCAGAAACTAGAGCCCCGGCAAGAACACCTGAAAGTGTTTCCACACCAAAGAAGATGCCAACAATGAGTGGTGTGAGCATGACAAGGGCACCTGGAGGTATCATCTCCTTGATGGATGCATCAGTAGAAATTTTGACGCACGTGGCATAATCAGGCTTGGCATGACCCTCCATCAGTCCTGGAATGGTGTTGAACTGCCTACGAACCTCCTCAACCATCTTCAAAGCTGCACTTCCAACACTCTTCATGGTCATGGCAGAAAACCAGTAAGGAAGCATGGCACCGACTATGAGTCCAATAAAGACCTTGGGAGTCAAGACATCAACAGTCGAAATTCCAGCTCTGCTCACAAATGCACCAAATAGGGCCAAAGACACCAAAGCAGCAGACCCAATAGCAAATCCCTAGTACAAGACAGTAAATTCAGTAACTCAGCTATACATACATAGAGAAGCATAACCCATCAAGTATTCTATTACTCCCAAATTACTTCACTGAATAGATATTTTACAGCTTTTATAATTTGCCACAGCAATCTATGTATCATTCCACTTGAATCAGAAACTTTGATAGCCTGCTCAGAAATATAAGTGCATCATAGTACCTTGCCTATGGCAGCTGTAGTGTTGCCAGCAGCATCAAGGGCATCAGTTCTCTCACGAATACGATGACTCATGCCTGCCATCTCAGCAATACCTCCTGCATTGTCACTGATTGGCCCATAGGCATCAATAGCCAACCCTGTCGCAATGGTGCTCAGCATCCCAAGGGCAGCCACAGCAATGCCATACATTGCAGCAAAAGTAAAACTCACAAAAATGCTGATTGCGATGGCAAAAATAGGAATAATGACAGACTTGTATCCCAGAGCAAGGCCAAAAATGACATTGGTTGCAGCTCCAGTCCGGCAGGAATCAGCAACATCTTGTACAGGGCTGAAGGCAATCAAATAATGATGGTTAAGACCGTTGACACAGAAAACATAACAAAGATTGCACAAGTTTGTTAACATTTAATTACCTGAAAGCATTGCTTGTATAATACTCAGTAACAAAACCAATAATAAGTCCAGCCCATAGACCAACACACACACAGAGGAACAGCTGCCTGAAAAATTTAAACCATGTTAGTAGCTGGATATCAATTGCCATTCATGATCAACAAACAAAAACAACTGAAATAATAGTTTATCATCTTGAAATGAAGACACCGAACTTGATGATTTTCAAAAAATATGGCTAACACTTAATTATAAGCCAACCTTTGTGTTTCCAAGGAGGAATTAGAAAAGAAACTACTAGACACACATGAAGATCAGAAACTCCAACATATGGCACGCAACATTGAGTGTTTTATGAACATCAAGCAATTAACATGTTACCAGCTCTTTACTTCCTTCTGAGCGCCAAAGTTGAAAATAGTGAAGGATGTTGGCAGAGCAATCCAACTAATAATTGCAATTCCAACAGTCATGAGTACTGTAGAGATGATAAGCTGCTTTTTCAAAGCTGGTTCAATTTCCTTGACAGCCCTGATCTCAAAGAAATCAGTTGCAAAGAGAGTAGTAATCAAACAGACAATAATGCCCATAGAACTGATGAGTAGGGGATATAACATTGCAGTGAACTCATGGTTGATTCCAAATGAGGAAATGGAAGCAACAACTAAGGCAGCACAAGACGATTCAGCATACGAACCAAAAAGATCAGAACCCATCCCAGCAATATCTCCAACATTATCACCAACATTGTCAGCAATCACCTGATTATAGGGCCATAGAAAGGATCAATAGTCAATACTCAATACCATTACAAGCTCTGAAAAAAAAAAAAAGCTGACATATTGGTGGAAATGCACCCATTTTTTGTTTTTCAAAATAGGAAGGGGTGCGAGGGAATTGAAAAGGGCAAAGGTGACTTACAGCTGGGTTTCTTGGATCATCCTCAGGAATATTTCTTTCAACTTTTCCAACCAGATCAGCACCAACATCAGCAGCCTTGGTGTAGATACCACCACCAACTCTGCCAAACAGAGCCATGGAAGATCCACCCAAACCATAACCAGTTATAGCCTCAAAAAGACCTTCCCAATCATCACCATAATATAGCTTGAAGAGATTGATGGTAATGTAGAGCACCAAAAGACCATTTGCTGCAAGAAGGAAACCCATCACTGCACCAGACCTAAATGCAGTAATGAAAGCCTTTCCAACTCCCTTTCTGGCTTCCAAGGTTGTCCTTGCATTGGCATAGGTTGCAATTTTCATCCCAAGGAAACCAGATAGGACTGAAGTTATAGCACCAAGCAAGAAAGATACAGTGCTAAACAATGCAGTCGCAAGGGCTGGCTTGCATAGCTTGCTCTTATTATATGTGCAGGGCTGGCTCTTAGTACTGAAGCCTTCCACAGAGCCCAGGAAAAGGAAGATCAGTATTGCAAAAGCAACCATGAAGATCCCCACATATTGATATTCAGTGAAAAGAAAGGATGTTGCACCTGTAAAATGAAAATCCATGCACAACTTGTAAGTACAATATTTAATATTATTCTATTGAATTTGAAATCACTTTTTACAGTCAGGGTTCACAAGCTAGGGTCCGAGGACATACAATAAGGGATAACAAACACTGGCTAGTGCATATATTCTGGGTATTGAATACCGAGAAATTAAAAAGACACAAAATAACTATTCAGTGTCAGCATTCCAGATTGAAGAATGAAATTATGAAAAGGTATAAACATACTTATTGTAATCATTATTTTTTCAGTAATTAAAAATTTAGGGGACGGGACAGCAGACTGTGACTCATCTCAAAGCAAGAAAAACTTCTGGGCTCGAAAGAGCAACTACAGAGCAAGTTATATTTACTTCATAGTTGTAATATAAAACTACTTGTACAAGTGCTGGACCAGTCTCGTCCGCACTAAGTATATCATGACCGTAGAATTTTAATAATAATAGTTAAAAATAAAGAACGTTCTAAGATTGAATATTAACAATGCTGAATACTCTTAAAATTTAATAGAACTTATAACTGTTATGAAACTTAAATTAGCAGTTTTTCTTTCCAGAATAAATGGTAATTAGGAATGAATAGCGTAACGGAAGACAAGCCATTCAATGGCCATTATGTTTTAATTTATGGAGAGGCAAACATTCTGCCTATAAATTGCTGTAATTTTTCATTTGTAAAACACAACAAGAGAAGCTATCAACAGAGAGTAATACAGAAAGTGTTTTCCACATCCATTTCTTGTTGTCAATAACTAGAACAGTAGAATCATATAACTACCGATAGAACTTTACCGCTGTTAAGAAAACAATAGCAGCAAAAATAAGTCCAAAACGGAAACCGCAGACATGTATAAATAAAACAGGAACTGTTTTGTCAATCTAGATTTTTACCTTTAAAGATAGAGTATTATTGGAGTAGTAATTGTTAGTATTAGTTAATAATTACCTAAAAATATAGCAATTAAAGTAGCTAAACAAGCCCAAGAAATTAGGAATATAATCAATAATTAATAAATTACGGCACCCAAGACGACAAAGGAGAAAGCATCACGTAAAGTCGTTAAAAAAAGTAAAAACCTTTCTCAAGAATAAGCAAAATACATATCCAGACTCGAAGAACAAAATGTTGAGTACGGTTAACGACAAACGCGAAGAAGAAACGTCTTTTCAAAACGACGTGTCAAATTTTCGCGTTTCAGAAACTGGAACACGTGAAGACGCATAAGCAGATCTCAGAAGTATAAGCTCAGATCTAAAAGCGGACAAGTTAGGTTACCTTCGGAGATAGCGTTCTGTATCTCAGCGCATTTCACAACGACGCTGTGGTCGTTGATGCCTTCTTCCTCTTCAATGAGGAAGTCTCCGTAGCCGTTCTTGTTGTTGCGCGGCGACGAGGTCGTTCCGTTGCGGTCGGGAGTGAGCTTGACGCGAGACACGAGGAACCACTGCACCAGCGAGAACACGATCCCGATGACGGCGCACACTGGCACGACTATCTCCGTCGCAAGCTCCGACAGCAGAGCAGCACCCATCCTCGCCGGAAACCTAACTCAGCCGATGGCCTGAACGGTGGGAAATGCTGCACTTGGCGGAACAGAGGCAGACACAGAGAACGTGTGAGGGAAGCTCGAGTGCGGCGAAGCGAGCCATGAGGACATTTATATTGCGAGAGAGAGTAATAGAGTGCGTTCGGTTTCTGAACATGAACTTGTACCCCAGATTATCACCGTTGTATTGGTTGCATTGAGATTTTCAATCATCCTACGGTGAGTGCCAACGAACATTCCAAAGAAATGTGAGATCTTACTTTAGTGTGCTTTTTTACTTCAGATCTTACTTTTAGTTCTAAAATAAGTTGTTCATTTTTTTAAGAACTTAATTACAGTAATTAAGTATAATTTATGCTTAATACTCTTTTTTTTAACTAAGATAAGACAATCGTTTATTCAAGAGGTTTAAGAAGTACTGTTATGAGATTTATTTCTCTAAATAAATTAAGTACTTTTTTTAAGAAATCTATTTATGAGATTCCCTTCTCTAAAAAAAAGTATTTTCTATGCGTATAGACTTAAGAATCTAATGGTTCATATAGTATATCCATACATAATTTTAAATTATGTGTGTTAAAATGTTAATTTTTACTTTCTCGTTAATAAATTATATTGCTTACTTTATTATTCAAAATAAATTGGTTAGTTTAAAGAGACTTACTCCTCATTTTACAAAATAAAGCAAAAGAAAATTTAGATGTTGATAAAAAAATTTAACAAATATTTCGTATTCATGTATAACAAATATGCATGCATCAGTATTAGAGTATTAATTGTTGATTTTTCAACAATAACTGAAATTGAGAATTCATACCCATGTTGTTAAAATGGAAATGATTTGTCTCACTCCTAAATTACACTTAGGTATAAATTTTATATTTAAATAAAAAATAAAGAATACTATAGTCACTTTAAAAAAGTTGCAATAGAGTCCAATATAACATTTTTTATAACATGCATTTCTTAAACTTCTAGTATAACATATTTTTAAGACCAAAATCGTCGTGTAGAACATTCAAATATTTAGACAAAATCGTGTTTATAATGGTTATGTTGGATAAGTTAATTTTTATTTTTTTTATTGGTTGAAAAAAGGTATTTGATTATTTGATGCACATTTTTTTATTAGTTTAAAACATTTTTTAAAATGATACAAGTAACATTTTTTAAAACACTGAGTTTCTTATTTTTAGTTTTTTATATTTTTTTATTTTTATCTTTAATATATTTATAAAATTTTTATTAATTTTTTAAAATAAAACATATTTTTATTATTTTTATAATATTTTATACTTTTAAATTAGTTTAATAACTAATTTTATCAAATACTTATAATTTAATAAATTAAAATTTCAATTCAGATAGTTTTGTCAAATATAACTCAAGTTTCAACAAGTATTTTGCAAGATTTTAATATAAGATTCGTATTTTATCAAAAAAACTTTTTAACTTCTAGTCCAACACACTTTTTAGACCAAAATTACATGTGGTGAAAAATAATTAAACTTGAGCTCTTTCGCACAAAATCATGTTTTTGACCGCTACAAATGCAAATCTAAACAAAACATTTGTTTTTTGGTAAATTAAACCTAACATTGTTAAATCACTCTTTGATACTTTTAGGTAGATTAATTTTTAAAAAAATAATGTTAAAAAATAAAATTATGTTTTAAAAAAATAATTAAATTGATTTTAATGATAAAAAAATTAAATGCTTTAAAATTGTATATGTGTGTGTTTTAAAATTTAAATGTCCAATCCAAAATTAAATTTACTAGAAGAGAAGTTAGTTGAAAAATAGATACACTAACTACAAAATTAATTTAATAATTTAAAACTTTATCAAACAATTAACTATGGACTAAATTAATTGTAACTTTAAATTGTCCAAAATCTAAATCAAATAAGCTCTAGAGTTGGAGTGATGTAAATAACTTTGAAAGTCTAAAGATTAGAGCTGACGTATCTCGATAATAGTATCATAAGATTGTAAGATAAAATGTTGCTTAGTTAAATGTTGTCAATTTTTTATTTAATCAATTTTATCCAAACTTAAATCTGATTTAATTCAATTCAATTAAAATGAATTTAGTTGAATAAAAAAAATTATATCATAAGTATAATGAAAAATCATTTAAAGCGTTAACAATTTTATACTATAAAGTCATAAAAAATGTAATCTTGATAACTATACTTATTAAATTTATTATTTTTATTGACGTTTTGGTAAAATTAGCATTTTTTATTTTAGTATGTGTTTAAACGAGGATTGGCAAAATTTATTTTATAAAATTGGCTTGCTATAAACTTGACTTTGATATGCCATTTATATATGGAGGTCTTATTGTAAAAGTGAGTTAGTAATAATAAAATTAGCATAATTTTTTTATTTGACATAAAAGTTACATAAAATTGCTTCAACTATCAATTTTAAATTTAAAGTCAATTATTGAAAATGAAATCAAATATTTAAAATTTTATCTAAAATAACATTAATTAATATTTCAACATAATTTTATAGAATAGATATGAAATTAATTATGTACTTAGTTGTTGTTTTATAGTAATGGATAATTAAATAATGATTTTTAAACTTTATCCTTAACAGGTAATTACTATTGTCATTCTTAAAGCGTGTTTGGAATGAGGTTTACACACAACACAATATCCACGACAAAAATCACGTCCAAAGGTCTCCATAATTCAGAAGCTGTTTTTTATTGCTTTAAATGGATGTGGAGAGCATGCTGATTCACTCTGGAAAAAAATAATCAAACACACTTAATTTCTGTGTTGGACCTAAAAAAGTATTTAATGAGAGAAAAGAGGGATTAATGCTATTTTTAATTTTAAATAATAATTTTTTAATAAAAAATTAAAATGTTAATAATGACAATTTAATAAGGATGAATTTAAATAAACAGTTTTCTTAAGAATCTATTTAATAAATTCTTAGAGCATCTTTAGTGCAAGATCTTGAGCAAAGATCTTGAGCTCAAGATCTGATCTTCACTAGATTTTCCAATAAAGGAGTTGAGGAGATCTCCAACATGGAGGATGAGTTCTTGTAGAAGATCTCTTAAGATCTGCACATTGCTCAAAAAAGAATAAATTTTCTTTTTTTTCTCTCTCCTTAAGATCTCAAAATGAGATCTACCATTAAAAAAGAAAATGAAAGAGATCTTTAATCCTATTTGGCACTATGGGGTCTATCAAAAAGTAGTCTAAGATCCTAATTTGAGATCTACCACTAAAGATGCTCTTATAACATGGGAGTATAACTATAAAAACGAGTTAATCTTCTTACATATGAAGCTAAAAAAATTTATCTTCATTCACCACCTCAATCTCATTGAATAAAAACAGGAAGAAAAAAATTCTTAAAATAGAAAAGTATTCCCAAAATTTAACACATAATAGTTTCTTAAAAAAGTTTTACTATTTTTATTTAAATATTACTCCCCCCATTTTTATTTATAACACCCAAGTTTAAAATGATATTTATTCCTTTTTATAAAACTCAATTTATAATGTTTTTGTATTAATTATTTTTAGACTAAAAATAATCTTCATTAAAAGAAAAAAGAAAATGTATTGTCAAATTATTAAAAGAGAGAAATATTAATAATAAAGATGTTTTAGAAAAATTGTAAATTTTTTAAAAATTATTATTATTAATTAAATCAATAATTTTTCTTAATGGAAGGATTTAAACAGTTGTGTTATATATATAGTAGCTAAGGGAGCATTCAATGAGTAATAAAATAAATTCACATGTTAACTTAACTCACCGCAAACTGATACATCTTAACTCTCAAATCGAGCAAATGGGTTGAAAACTTGAAATAATTCAAAGTGTGTGCGAGTCTTTTCTTTTGTCTAAAATACATTTCTTCATTTCTTGCCTCTTGTTTTTTTTAATTTTAAGTTTCGTCTTTTGTTAGTTCTTTTTTAATTTAATAATGTAGTTTTTTTAAAACTGAATAGTGTTATCACTAACTTATTGATAATATCACTTATAGTGTTAATTTTAACTAATATAACAAATGTATAATTAAACTAGATTAGATTAGTTCATCTGTTGACGAACGTCTATGGTGAGAAATAACTTTGGCGTGTGCGTTTGACGAGATTCGTGGGAACGTACGTTGGGCGTCGTGTCTCTTTCGGGGTTCGCATCAAGGAATATCCTATGTGTGTTAGGTAGTAAGTGGGACCAGAGATTCTAGTAATCGTTGGATGGTATGGTGTCGGTGATGCTTTTGATGGAAATGCTAACGGTGTATGATCGATAGTTCCAGTGTGCGCAATAGGAGAGGGTCGTGACTTGTTTAGATGAGTAATTTGTAGGTGAGAGAATATCGTGGAGCTTTATTGACAATACGTAACATGTGTTGAATGGCGTGCAAAGCATCCTATCCCATAGGATAACAAACCTTTTCTTTCATTTATTTATTTATTTTAATATTATAATTTTGGCGTAGGCATTTCACAAAATAAATGTTTTTTTATATATCTAAATATATTAATAAATACATATTTTAATTTATAATTTATATTATAGTAAATTTATAATAAATAATTTTGAATATATAAAAATATGTTTGAATGTACAGAAAAATAGCTTAAGATATATGGTAGATTGAAAGGGATTAATAATTTCAAATATCAAATATAAATAAATATAAAAAATGAATATTTGACAGAAAATTCTTTTAGCTTGTTCTGATAAAAGTGTGAAAAGTCACACCAAGATGAGAAAGTAATACCTATGGCAGCCACAACATATAAAACTAAAGGAATTTCTGATAGAAATACTGTTGTAGCCATTATTCAAGGATTCACAGGATAACTTAAAGGCAGGCTGGTGGGATAATTTGTGTACAGAAGAAGAAAAAAATATCATAATAAGTAGTGTAAAATTAGAAACTCAGGAACAAGATGCAGTAGTAACCCTTATATTTTCAATAATACAGATTTTTGTAGGAGACCCAAATATTTTTAAGGAAAGGGTAGGAATTAAGTTAACTAATTTAAGATGTCCTACAATGACGGATTATAGGTGGTATAAAGATGTGTTCTTATCAAAAATAGTATTAAGAGAAGATGGATATGCAGGATATTGGACAGAAAAGTTTATCGAAGGAATACCAAAACTTTTAGCTAAAAAGGTTAGGATGAATTTAGAAAAAA
>CM023948.1:7088896-7119496 GCA_013407115.1 Glycine latifolia | reverse complement strand
TTTTAAACAACCAATACCTTATGATAAATTAACATATGGACAAATTCATAATGTAGTAATAGAAACTGGTATACAAATATGTATAGATTTTAAGTTACAAAATAAGATGAGAAAATATTAGAAAAACATTTTAAACAACCAATACCTTATGATAAATTAACATATGGACAAATTCATAATGTAGTAATAGAAACTGGTATACAAATATGTATAGATTTTAAGTTACAAAATAAGATGAGAAAAGATAGTATAACTAATAGAAAAGAATTAGGAACTTTTTGTCATCAGTATGCTGTGGAGATAATAAAGGCCCCTAGTTTTGAAAATAAGAGAAAATATAGAAAACCATTTAAAACCTCTAGATATTATTCTAAAAAAAGGTATCATGAAAATAAAACAGATAGACATGAATATCATAAAAAACTCTATAAGAGTAATAAGAAGTTTAATAAAAAGTCTTATTATCCAAAAAAGAAGAAAAATCAATGTTGGAAATGTGGTAAACCAGGACATTATGCTAATAAATGCACAACTCAACAAAAAATTAACGAATTAGAAATGGATGAAGATTTGAAACAAAAATTAATGAAAATAGTTATAAATTCAGAACCAGAAGAGTATTCAGATAACTCTTCAAAAATAAGCATTTTCTGAAGAGGATGCATGAATATATCAGATAGATCAAGAAGAAACTAGTAGTAATTACTCTAGTGATTCAGGATTAAAAAATTGTTTAGGACTAGAATTATATTAGGGATCAAATTGAAGCTTTAATAAATATAATAGGAAAATTAGAAGATTCAACAATAAGGAATGAATTTATAAATCAACTTAATGAATTAATTAGTAAAGATCAATCTACCAGACAAGAGGTAAACTCAGTAAATATGAAAGAAATATATAATAGATTTATCCCTAGTAGAAATATTACATTAAAAGATCTACAAGAAGAAATAAAATTACTTAAAAAAGAAATTACATAATTAAAACAAAATAACATAGCTTTAGAATATAGAATTTTAGAGTTAGAAGGGAAAGAAAAAATAAGATTTCAAGAAAATACTCCTAGCTCTTCATTAAGGATAGAAGATGCAGAAAATAAAGAAGAAAAATTTATTAATTTATTAACCCTTATTATTACACATAAATGGCATTGTGAAATAACATTATTAGTTAAAGAAGATAAATTCAATTTAATAGCTTTAATAGATTCTGGAGCATATGTAAACTGTATACAAGAAGGATTAATACCCACTAAGTATTATGAGAAATCTGTAGAAAATATATCAAGTGCAAATGGATCTAAAATGAATATAAGTTATAAATTATCAGATGCAAAGATATGCAAGAATGGAATATGTTATGCTACTTCATTTGTATTAATAAAAAATATGAATTGTGAAGTAATATTAGGAACACAATTTTTAGCATTACTATATCATTTTCAAGTAACTGAAAAATGATTAATAACTGAAGTAATAGGTAGAACAATAATGTTTGAATTTATAAACCCCCCTAAGCAAAGAAAATTAAATATAGTAAAAACTTATTCGGTATTAAAAACAAAACCAAACAAATAAATCTATAAACTAAAGAAGTTCAATATAAGAGGATATAAGAGCAGATAAGTAGTAAAATAATTCAAGATAAGAAAATTAAAATTGAAGAAAAAATTAAAAAAGAAATTTGTGAGACAAATCCTATAGCATTTTGGCATAGAAATAAATATGAAATAAGTTTACCTTATATTGATAACTTTAATGAAAAAGATATTACAACTAAAGCTAGACCTATTTAAATGAATCAACAATATTTAGAATATTGTAAAAAAGAGATAAATGAATATTTAGAAAAAGGTTTAATTAGAACATCAAAGTCTCCATGGAGTTGTTCAGGATTTTATGTAATGAAAGCCTATGAGGTCGAAAGAGGAGCTCCTAGGTTAGTAATTAATTATAAACCTCTTAATAAAGTATTAAAATGGATCCGATACCTATTACCTAATAAAACTGATTTAATTAAAAGATTAAATAATTCCTCTGTTTTTTGTTTTTTTCCAAATTTGATATGAAGTCAGGATATTATCAAATTTCGGTCAGGGAGGAAGATAAATATAAAACTGCTTTTGTAGTACCTTTTGGGCATTATGAATGGAATGTAATGTCTCGGGGTTTAAAAAATGCTCCTAGTGAATACCAAAACATAATGAATGATATATTTTATAAATATTCTGATTTTACAATAGTATATTTAGATGATATATTGGTCTACTCAAAAAATATTAATCAACATATAGAACATTTAGACAAATTTATAGAAATTATTAAAGAAAACGGATTAGTAGTTTCAGAAAGGAAAATAAAAATATTTGAAACTAAAATAAGATTTCTAGGATATGAAATATATCAGGGAACTATTATACCAATTCAGAGGTCAATAGAATTTACAGAAAAATTTCTAGATGAAATTAGAGATAAAAAACAATTACAAAAATTTTTAGGATGTATAAATTATGTAGCAGAATTTATACCCATTAGAATAGAGTATGCTCCTTTATATGAAAGACTTAGAAAAATCCCTTCAGAATGGTCTGAAGAAATGACTATGGCTGTCAAGAAGATTAAGCAAATAACCAAGAAACTCCATTGTTTAGGAATTCCAGATCCATTAGTCTTCCTAATTGTAGAAACTGATGCGTCAGATATAGGATATGATGGTATTCTGAAACAAAGAGTTTCTCCAAATTCTAAAGAACAAGTCGTCATATATCATTTTGGTATTTGGCATCCTTCTCAGAAAAAATATTCTAATGTGAAAAAAGAGATACTTTCAATAGTTTTATGTTTACAAAAATTTCAAGATGATCTATTTAATAAAAGGTTTTTGATAAGAACTGATTGTAAAGCCGCACCTTCTGTTTTACAAAAAGATGTTAAAAACTTGATTTCAAAACATATTTTTGCTAGATGACAATCCTTACTTTCCTGTTTTGATTTTGATATTGAACATATCAAAGGAGAAAAGAATTTTTTACCAGATTTTTTAACCAGAGAATTTTTACATAGATCAGAATGAGTAAGAATAAGAGTAAAAATCAATACGGACCCCCACTCCACTGGGAACGAATAAAGACACAAATCAAGAGAAAGCAATACAGCCGGTGGCTGGTACTTCCAGACTTTTAACAAACCCCAATATCAGACCAAATATCCTGTCCCATGTTGTTAGGGGATCAGCCCCTACGCAGAAAAATAAATATACCCCTCTTCAATGCCTCAATACTTTAGTAGGACCTAAAGATTATAATACAACTTCTCCATCAAAAGCAACTCCTACCCAAACTTTTCAAACCCATACTGATACAGATCCAGAATATATTAAAAAAGAAAATACCCTCTCCATAATCATAGCTGAGAAACATTGGCTTAAACTATTACCTGTAGATTTGGCAAATAAAATATTTCCTCCAGAAAATCAATACCCTTGTCCTGATACTAGAAAAGCCAGATTATTTTATGAATATATCCTTGTTGATACTGACTCTATAGAATTAGTCCATAATGAGGATAATAATGGTGTTGTACAATTCTCCAAGATCAAGATCCTTAATGTATTATCTGATATTGATTGGGGACAACCTTTACATCAGACCAAAAGATTCTCCAAAACCTTTGTTCCTCAAGAATACAGTTACTATGACTACATGACCGCCTAGAATAATGTCTTATACATGAAATCAGCTAAACATTCCTGGTTTATATGGTTTAAGAAGGGCATATCTTTAAAATTTCCTAAATGGTTTATTAGATGGTTTTACAATTTTGGTCCTATGAGAGAAGTGTTTCCTCCAGAAGTTGACGAAATATATCAATTCTTCAAGAGTAATACTACTTTTGTAGAAGGATACAAGTTTTTATCATTTATAGCTTCACAAGGAATAACCTGGATAATGAGTTGGACCTATACCTATGAAAGAGCTGATAATGAAACAGATTTATATTGTCTTTCCAGACAGATCAGAATAAAATGGTGGAAGAAGTTTGATGTTAGAATAATCAATAAAGAGAAAATTATCTAATGGGCTAATAACAATAAAATTCTCAGATCTCAGTTAGACATAAATGCAGACAAAGAAGCATTATTTTTAGCGCAGAAAAGTCAAATAATGACAGAGTTATCAACAGCCTCCTCTCAAGAAGAATTTGAAGAACGTCTTCAACGAATGCGGGCAATAACAGGATGTGGACAGAAGTTAATAAAAGATGAAGGTAGTAGTTCAAGCACCAATCCTTACCAGAAGAACAGAGATATGCTGGATTATTTTACTAAAGAAGAATTCTCGGAAAGAAGATAATAAGGGATAAGAAGAATCAAAGTTGTCGGCAGGGGACAGAAGTACTGTTGGCATAATAACCTTATATGTAATAGCCTTATCTGTAGCCTAGCCTTAGCTGTAGCCTTTCCTATTCATATACACGTGTGTTTTGTTTCTTTTCTTTCTGATGTAAGATATGTAAAATAGTTAAGTCCGGATTCAAATCCAACTGGTCTGTAGGATTATAAATAGGTGTGTAACTCTTGTAAAGGCATCGGGAGTTTTTATGAATAAAACCTTTGTAGTGTTTTCCAGTTTGCAATCATTCTCTCATTTGCTTTCAGATTGCGGATACTACTTATTCTTATTGTGCTTGTTCACTATCAGAATATTTAAGTAAATTTCCATATAAGTTTTCATATAATAGTTTATGTTTAATATTGTAATATCTTATAGTGTGAATTATAAACCTGTGTTTATCTTATGAATTCCAAAACTATATAGTCTTATATTCTAAAGATTTCAACTAGAATCAATTATCCGTTGTTGCTAATATGAATAGAATGTATCATAACTATTGTTATCCTAATGGTATATGTGAAATTGAACATGAAAGAATTTTAGCAACTTTTTCTGACTCTGACTCTGATTAATTAATCTACTTCACTTTTCGCTTTTCCTCGCTTTTCTGCTGATTAGTGGTATCAGAGCCACTGATTAGTAGTGATAGTGTCTGTTATTGCTTTGTTCTTGTCAATATTTCATAAAAATTTCCTAGTTATATTTGTTGTTCTATATCTTGGGAGAGTTGAGTGTAGCACTGAGAAGTGTGAATACGTTGGTCAGCTTCTTGAGTCTAAGTGGTCCCGGCAACAATGTGTTTGTAAGACCGTTGGTTTAGCTTAGATATGGAGAGAGGTGGTCCCGTAATAGCAACTCAAACAAGAAGTAGAGTAGCTAATAGTAAGGAGTTTGAGTGAAATAGGGAGAAGCAATAAAGATAAACAGATAGCTATCAGAACCCCTCAAATTTCTCTAGGAAATGAAGAAGATATATCATACTTTAGTAATAAGATAACAGTAGGACAAATAGAAAAATCTTTACATGATTGGTCAATACCTATAATAAGAAAAAGTGAAGTATATAAAAATCATAGTATATTTTCTTCAGACAAAGGAAAAGATGAAATACATGTAATAGAATATACTTATCCTGGAACTGATGAAAATAAGATAATAAATATTCTTAATCAGGATATCTTAGATGAACATATAAAGAAAGGATTTAATTTTATACATTTAGGATTAATACAAGTAGCCGCCAAACCAAACTATAGATTAGGAGTAAATACTCCCATATTATTATTATTAAGGGATACACGGCTTATACAATTTAAAGATTTGGTAATAGCTATATTAGAAAGTAACTTACATGATGGACCAACATTTTATATATATATATATATATATATATATATATATATATTAAAAATTCCTATTTAAAAATTAAAAATAATCAAACTCTTACTAACCGCCAACTTGTTTATTCTAGTTTATAATATAAAAAGTAAATTATTTCATACTTAATCAACTGGATAAAGTTTGTTGAAAACTTAATTTCACCTACTTCTTTGCACCGATTTAATATTGTAAAGATAATTTTGATAAGATTGAGTTTTATAAATTAAATATGATTTGTTTTAAAGGAAACTTGAATTATACACTAAGTCATCATATTTTTTTAGATGAAATTAGGTGTTTTCTAGTAAAAGATAGTTAGTAAACAAGTCTTTTAAATCACTGAAATATATTAAAGAATCAATTTCTCTTAATAAATATTATTTGATATTCATGAATAAGAAGATTGAATTCTTGATATTATGTATTTACTAAACACAATTATTTATCAACCATAATGCATAATATTGGTTGGGTCGCTTTAATTTTATATGATATTGAATATTTTTTTAAATTGTACTATTTAAAATTAATGTGTTAATAATATTTTTCCCATTTTAATGAATAATATTTTGTATAAAATAATATTATATTTATCTTGAAATAATATGTATTATAAAATATATTTTAAGTATAACTTTATACTTATTTAATTTTATGATTTATCTGTTGATAATATTAAGATTAATATTTCATATTAACAGATCAAATTCATCTAATTTTGATTCATACATTATCAAAACTTAATTAAATTATGATTAATTAAGTTCAAATAAATTACCAATCAAATATCTGAATCAATTATAAATAAAGACAAAATAAATTTAATTCGTTCTAAAACACCTATATATAACATAAAGAGTTCACATATGTAATTAAGTTTTGTTCACTTTAGAGGGAGCCACTAACTAATGAGACCTAAGTCGTGCAACCCATGGAGACCCTAGTTAATCTAACATGCATGTGTAAATCTTACCCCCAATAAATCTCCTATTTATACTCTCATTAGCCTCTAGTATGCAACTCGTGTTCTTGCGAGGTGTCTCTGTTGAGGACTTGAGGTGTATGTGCTTTCCGTGTTAGATGTTATTTTCCTCCTTAATTTGCGTCTCTAACATATTAGGGATGGTGCAAGTTATTTCGTTATGTGAAGATATACTATTATGACCTGTGGGGTGTCTGCTTATTGAAAGGTCCAATGACCCTCTAAGATCTTCAGTACTGTATTGGGCTTGGAGGTACTGGCTCACTAGCCCCCTTAAGTCACAAAAGCTTTTCGTATGCCAAAGTTAGTTCGCTAGGGGCTTAATTGTTTTGTGATTGCTTGGGAAAGGATAGTCATTGAGGTCGATACGGGTCTATATATTGAGATTCGAGTTTCTGAAATCAAGCAACCATTATATGTACGAGCTTGGCTTGTCACCGGTTAGCCTATCCAGGACGATCTTCAACCACTCAAATGTCACAAGTCTTGTGGGCTTAAGTAGTTATTTATGGCTCAACCTTTTGAAAGTAGTTGTTTAAGCGCCAAGCATTAATTTATGGTGATGGGTGTATATACTTGTCTCGGGTCTTTGTCTTTTTAGAGGTTGACCTCATTAGGATTGTTCATAGCTCATCAAGTACTAAGCCTTTGTGTAATGTATGTATTTGTCTCAGAGCTTGTCCTTTTAAACTCTCAAGACGATCCATAAACCCTCTAGTGCTAAGCTTTTTCGGGTGTAAGACTTAACAAAAAACTTGTCCTTTCATAAGTCGGTTTCCTAATAGGATGATTCAAATTCAATTATTACTCTTTGAAAAAGTTTGCCGGAGAATCACTAGAAATGATTTAGTTATTGATTATTAGCATAATAAGACTCATTTAGACACATGCCACCTAACAACTATAAATAATAAAGACAACCATCACCAAGATAGGAGTACAAGTTTTTTGTTTAAAAAATGTTGAATTACTCTATGAAAAAAACTTGTAAACGAGTTCAAGTTACTTTAAACCATAGATAGATATTATTAATTCAGTTGCGCCTCACTATACTGTCGGCTAATCCGAAGCACCATTCCCAATCCTTAATTTCCCTATCTGGAATGGGTCATGCTATATGTGCCCTTCCCATGCATGGGTACAGTCTTAACAAATATAATAAATATTTATCCCATGCTATGTGCCCTTTCCAACATATTGATTTTTTTATATATATTTTAAAAATATTAAATATATTTAACTTTTTATATAATACTTTCCTTATAAAAATATTAAGAAGATCTGTATGAAAAATTATAAAAAAAAGTATAACATATAGTCATATTTATACACTATTATTATATCACAAGTCTCGATCCTTATTTTTAACATGAAAATGTTTTTTATTCTTTTTTATGAGAAGTAATTTTATTATTAGAGTTTAATTTTTATGTATATATTACTAGTGTTATAAATTTTAAATTATTTTTTTACATGCAATTTTGTTAATAAACTTTATTTTTCATGCATTTTTAGTGTAAAAGTTATCATAAACATAACTTTAAAATAGTACTATTATAAAAATAAACAAAAGTTGTCATATGAAATAAATAATTAAATGATAAAGTTCATCTTTTATAAATATATTTTTAATTTTAGCCGTTTATATTTGATTATATATATATAGAATCGAGGTTCAAAAGACTTTAGCGAAACCTTAAAGAGTTATGTGAACTTAGAATGATCAGGGGAGTCACTTTTATTCATTGAATGTGGATTGAACCAAAACTCCAAGGCCTAATCATCATATGTTGGAAAATGTCATCACACGCACCTGAAGTTAGAGACCCTTGTCCTATATAATGGATGGCTCACTCACTATATCCGGATGATCTAATTAGTATTAATCACAATTGTTATTTTTTTTCTTCAACATTTATTGTCACATATTTGTTTCTATTTTTTTTAAAGGCCAACAAATTTTTCATTAATTCATATGAATCTTTAAAAATATTTGTTTCTATTTGGTTTTATAATTAGGATTTGTGCCATAATGTGTATATGTGCAACAGCGTTAATTAAGGTTTTAAAAATATTAAATATTAAATCTTAAATAACTTTTTTTCCATGAGTTTACTTATTAAAAAAATGTAAAATAAATCAATTTCTTTTACAATTTTTTTTATGTTTAAAACAAAAGATAAAACAAGGCAGAAAAATGAAACTAAACACGAGTACACGACTCCTAGAGACACGAGAGTGTCAATTAGAAATTCATAATACGGAATTGAAGGACAAGAATCTCAGACCTTGGAGTTCTTTTACAAATTAACATTAACTCATGTACTTCAATTTTTTTTTAAAATTAAACGAAATAAAATTTTATCAAAATTAAAGTACATAGATTGAATTTAACTGGTAAGAAAAATAGTTTAATTCTTTATTCATCAATATGTTTTTTAAGATAATTATTATAAAAATAAAAATAAAAAACTTATCATATACTATTAGTATTAATTTATAATTGAATGATAGTATAAAAGAAGTATATATTTTCTTAAAAAAGATTATCTTAATCCACTAATAAGGTCTCCATTAATCAGCATTTTCTTTATACAGTGATGAAAAAAAATGCAGTCCTTAAATGGCTGAAGGCATAAAGGAAGGTCAACACTACCCAAACCATTGGAGAGACTTTTCATGTGGCAACTAATATCTTCCACCAATAACTACGGAACCGTCACGCCATTCAATTCACGTACATGGACGCCCATCAATTTTCACACATAATTGCTCTGACTAGTTTATTATATCTATTAATAATTCTTAGTAATTTTACATTGTGTTTAGATAAGTTAAAAACAACTTATAGGTGTACAAAAAAAACAGCTTATAGTACTATATATGTTCTTTTGGAAGTTAATTATTCCTTTTAAGGTGAAAGAATAGTATTAAAACTATTTTTTTACTCAACTATATATAATAAAATATTTTTCTGTAAATCTTCTTCGTCATAAAATAGCATATTATCTCCTTAAAAAAAAGCTTATAATAACTGAGTCGTTATGATGAAACATTTTTTTTTTCTTTCAAGATAACGTCGCCCAAAACTTGAATAGGACAATAGCAAAATTAGTCAGCAAAAAAAGAGAGGATAATAGCAATTTTTTATATTAGAAGGATAATAACAATTTGGCACGGATGTCAGAAACACAATTTGGTACTACTACTATATAATAATACTAGTATTATATTATTATATGGGTGGATAAACTCTCCAACCAATTGACCATTTTCCTAAATAGTGGACTGTGCATATTTTCACTTGACACACTTCGTATGTCTATTTTTCTTTGATTTTGTCACATTAGGCTCAAAACTTTGAATAGTATAATAATATTTTTATAAAATTAATCTTAAATTTTGTTATTTATCGTTAATTTCCATAAGAGATATAAGTAAAAATAAAAATAAATAAAAAATAAAAATAAAAACAAAAAAAAAACAAAAATAGCATAGGGTGAGTAGTATAAATAAATTTATTAATTATATGGATAGATAAACAAAAATAGTATAAAAAAAACTTAAATTTTCCAATCGCCAGATTTTTTTTTTTTTTACTACACTCATGGTCTCATAAATCATATGTGTTTTGCATCAGGCAATTAGAAAATAAGTTATCCGGCAGTAGAAACCATTTTGTGGTGAGTTGTGGCTTGCCTATTAGCACCTACTTCAGTGCTCTGAAGCTTCTGTGGTTGATGGAAAACGTAATTTCTGTTAAGGAGGCTATACAGAAAAAGGATGCACTTTTTGGAACTACAGACACTTGGTTGATATGGAAACTAACGGGTGGGGTGAAGGGAGGTTTGCATGTTACTGATGTTTCAAATGCATCTTGGACAATGCTCATGAATCTAAACACCCTTGATTAGGATTCATCTACCCTAAAAACCCTTAACATTCCTGCTGATATTTTCCCCAGAATTGTTAGGACATGCATGTCGTAAAGGGGAGGCTAAAAGAACTTGTGGCACGGGTGCTTTCATACTTCTAAAAACCGGTGAAGGGATAATTCAATCAAAGCATGGCCTTTTATCCACTATAGCTTTCAAGCTTGGCCCAAATGCTCCAACCAATTATGCATTGGAAGGATCAGTTGCTATCGCCGGAGCTGCAGTGCAGTGGCTTAGAGACAGTACGTCTTGGCATCATTTCTAGTGCTTTCAGAGATAGAGGAGATGGCATTACAGGTTGAATCCACTGGTGGGGTTTACTTTGTTCCTGCTTTTATTGGATTGTTTGCTCCATGGTGGCGTGAGGATGCTCGCGGGGTTTGTATTGGAATAACAAGGTTTACAAGCAAAGCTCACATTGCTCGAGAGCATGTGTTTCCAAGTGAAAGATGTCTTGGGTTTAATGCATAAAGATTCAGGAGAAAGTGAATCCCAAAATAAGTTTTTGCTTAGAGTGGATGGTGGGGCAACTGTAAACAACCTGCTGATGCAGATTCAGGTTTGGACTAGTTGCATATTATTTTCTATGGATCTCTTTGTTTCATCTAATTCCATATATTTCTTTTTTAAATCTTCTTAATGATCATGTTACTTTTTCCCTAACAATAACATTATATGATTTCTGGTTTGTTATGCTTCTTTACTGTTAATAGTTACTGAAGTGTTCATGTTTATAGGTTGATGCCAAACCTTTTTTATGTTTCACATAACTGATAAATTTTTGTTAATAATGTTCTACAGCCAGATTTGGTGGGATGTCCAGTAATTAGACCTGCTGACATAGAGACAACAGCACTTGGAGCAGCCTATGCTGCAGGTTTAGCTATTGGGATTTGGAAAGAAGATTATGTTTTCAATACTGAGGAGAAGTTGAAGAATGCTAATTTTTCCGCCTCTTAATGACTGAGGAATTAAGGAAAAAGAAAGTGGACTCTTGGTGCAAAGCTGTTAGTAAAACTTTCGACTTAGCTGATCTTGCTCTTTGATGGTCTTTTCACAGTTCTTTTTTTATTATTTATTTTTAATGTCTTTTACTTCTGGATATACCTTTTTTTAGCGTTACTAAAATGTAGGGAATAACTATGTGAACTCAAATAAATTTGACATTATGTTTCTGTATTGTTCCTTCTTTTCCTAGTGTTTTGGAGAAGAAAAAGAAGCACTATACATAAACTGGAAGAATTACATGAGTGGGAGTTTTAATTTTTCGATATTGAACTACGAGAATACTGGTACATAGAGATAAGAAATTATTTTCTGATTTTATTATGTGATACATATTATATTAATAATTATAGTATATTATTTAATATATACTGGATAAATTAAAGTGATCAATTAAATATGTTTTAAAAGATTTTTAAGTAAATATGAGATAAATTTGTGGATATCAGTGTTGGACCAATTAGGTTTAATAGGAGCTTATTGATCTAATAATAAAAAAAACATTATACATAGGATTATGATCTTCAATATGTCAAATCAAGTTTCAGATTTCTTTCTTTCTCATCTAAAGAGAATAATCTTTAAAGAGTGATTTGAGTGAGAAAGACTAAAACTCATAAGAAAATGTTAAAAGGTTACAAGAATAAATGATAAATCATTTGTGCAATGGAAATATATACGCTTTATTTGTTTAAGATTTCTTGATGGTTCAATATAATGTTTTTGGATTTTATTGGATGATAGTTTTCATCATAAGGATTTAGGAATTAATTTTTCAACAATTGATATCAGATTCATAATCATATTGAATTAATTTTTTTAATGTTTTCTTTGAGAATCCAAGACTCAGCAATTAGCATAAAGTTTTTGATATAAAGTTTTTTTTTCTTCAAAAGTTGTTTTATCACATTGAAGACAAAGCCATGTGGTTTATACCTTTTGCATAAGGCTATTATGTGTTATTTCTAAATTCATAGATATCATGATATTGTGTACGTGGAAACATTTTTGTTATTTTCTGTTTCATTTTTTTATTCATAAAAAAAATAGTTGTTTTGCTGTTATGGTTTCTAAGCGTATTGTGGAAACAATTTTTTATTTTCTATGTTTTTTGGATAAAAAAAATTATTGTAAACAATTAAATGTTAATTTATTATCAGAAAGAGCATTCAATCTATTATGATAAAGTTTGGGTATTTTTATTATAATCTCATTCAGAAAATTGAGAGTAATAAAATTAAGAAATTTAGACATTTAATTAAATAAAATAAACTTTTGGTTTATGTTTGTTTTATTTAATTATTATTGTTTTTAAGTGTCTTGTAATTCATAATAAATTGATTGAAACAATATTGTTGTCAAAGTGACTTCTGTTGTGGATAGTTCATTATTGTGAAGTATAAAGATGAATATATTTGTTATTTATGTGAATAATCATCAACCCAAAGGAAGATTATTATTGGGCCAAATAATATATGTGTGTGTGTGTGTGTGTGTGTGTGTGAATTCTGTATTCTATTCCTGCTTTGCATATGCATTGGTTGTTCTGATTTTTGTTCCCTAGTCCTCGCTTCCACCCCATATGGTATCAGAGCCTGATGGGGAAGTAGGAATATATGGCTAGATCTGAGTTGTCTTTTACTTATCTGAACTATTATCCAGACAGAATGTTTTATTTTCTTTAAATGCTTTTGTACATGATATAAGTACTTTTATGTCTTAACTAGTTAGCATGATACACAGAGAATGTTCCAATCTGCTGTTGCTGGGGTAGTAAGTCCCGCTGGGATAAGGGCAGTAAATCCTACAAATTATTGGAACGACAGATCTGAACTCTTGTCTGAAATTCATTGACTTTAGTTAAGAAATAAAAGGTAAAAAAAAAAAAGAGTCTGGAATATAGCTCAGTAGGAAAAATTTAACTTGGATCTATCTTTATGTTTTTATAGAACCAAAGGATGGCGATGATATCAGGGGACTATTTTATGATATTTTTCCATGTCTTCTCTTTTTCGCTCTTTCTCTTCTCGCCTCTCTTTCAAGTCATCACAACCTTCCTCCTCCTCTTTTGGCCCTTCTTAAGCCGATAACACTTTAATCAACTCAAACCGTAATATTTTTAAAGAAGAAGTTTCTTTTGAAGATATTAATCAGGATCTGGATGACTGGAAGATACCCATAATTCTAGATAATGAGCTTTACAAACCTGAAGGCCGATATTTTCGAAAGACTGATTTTATTATTCGGACTGTTGAAACTAATATCCGCTTTAAAACTGATTTTGATGAAATTAAACTGCTTTCAAACAATTATTTAAAACAACATAAACAAAATTATAATTTTTTGCATATTGGATGTGTCCAAGTTGCTGCTAAACCTTTAGGGATCGAAGGATTAAACACCTCAATTCTTTTGTGTTTAAGAGATTCCCGACACAATCAGTTTACTGACTCCATCTTAGGCACCGTAGAAACCAGCCTTAGTAATGGACCCATCTATTTCAACTGTTACCCTGATAGGACTGTCAACCTTGAGGATGCCAACATCTTAGATGTCCTGACCTTAGATGTCCAGCTTCATGGTCTTGACATGAAAGTTGGATCTATCCCGGTCAATATCATCTACAGAGTTCAGTACAAGGTAATGAACTCATGTGTGTCCAGAGTCCTCAAACCCAGAAAGACTGGAGAAACTACCTTGTTCCTACAGATACCACCAAAGCCAAGGTAGTCATTCCCAAAGTCATCAAGTGGGAAGATATCAATTTTCCTCAGACTTGGGCCATGGACAAAGTTGCTCCGGCTAAACCCCAAACCATACCTAGTTTTGAGTTTGTTAAGCAGTATGACTCTGGAAGGGTAGAGATCACCTTCAATAGGTCTAACTCCTTCAACACTGCTAGGTCTTCCTTCACTAGAGATTCTAGATCTGAAATGTTTGGGTCTGTTTTCTCTAGGAAATCCTTTTCTGCTGCTCCTAGTGGAAGTAGTAGCCGGATCAAGCTCCAGGGTGTTGAAACCTCGTCCTCTATTCCTCAACCTGTTTATCAGCAGGAGAATCCTGAGGAAGAGTCTAGATTTATCCCATCTCCAACCTTTTCATCTATGCAAGATTATGAAGTTATCCATGATTAATAAGACCTGCATAGATTATGAAGCCCTTAAGCTAGATTTCGACTCTGAGGAAATGACTCCTCAAAGAGAGTGGTTTCTTAGCCATTATAGGGATGATAGCAAAACCCAGATTAGGAAAGAATATTATTCCTTCCTTAACCTAGTCCAAACCCAGATCTACTTCTTTGATTGGTTTAAGTCTTATGCAGCTTACCATAAGATAGATTACCCTTTCTTAGAACCAAGCACCATTAGTGTCATCACCAGATATGACCTTAAGGATGGTCAGATAATTAGGTCTGAATTCCCTCCATCAACCAAGTTTATCCTTCCTAATATTAGGAATGAAAAACATGACCCTATCTATGCCTCGCCTTTTAAGTCTAAAGATGAGACTGAACCTATATCAGCCAAAGATATCAAGAATCTTATGGAACAATCCAACTATACCAACAAGTACCTCCAGACCATTGGGGAAAAATTAGGTGAAAAGCCCAGCATTAGCTTAGAAGCCAGCCCATCCTCCTCTAAGACCATCCAAACCCCAATCTTTAAACCTTTTAGAATGACTGATAAGCTTAGGAAAGAGTTTGCCAAACTCAAAGCTTTCAACCAGCCTCCTAGTCAGCCTCCGGAAGAGTTTAGAGAAAAGCTTGAAGGATTAACTTCCATTATAATTCAAGATACTCCTCAAACCTCCCATGAAGCCCATTCCAAACCAACCCTTACTAGAGCCAGATCTAGGCATAAAGCCTAAAAGGACAAAGATAAGGAAATCAATGTCCTCAACTAAGCCGAGTCAGAAAATGGTAACTCTGACTCTGATAGATCTGTCCAAATCAATCCCATTAGGAACCAGCCTAATTGGAGACAACCCTCTAAGCTGTATTACCATAGGGCAACCCCTCCTGATCTTCTCCTAGAAGAAAGGGAGCAATCCAAATCCTTTAATTCCAATTATGTCTATGAATGGAACATAGATGGCAAAACCGAGTACCAAATCCTCAACATCCTCCAGCAGATGACCATGGTTGCCACAGCCTATGATACATCCCTTAACTGTTCGGAAGCAGTTATTGTAAATATTTTAGTTTCTGATTTTACTGGACAACTAAAAGGCTGGTGGGATAATTACTTAACCGAGGATCATAAGATTGCCGTCCAAGAAGTTGTCAAAATGGAAAATGATGGCACTATCCTCCTCAGAGAAGGAAAGCCTATTCCTGATTCGGTCAACCAGTTAATCTTTACCGTAGTTTAACATTTCATAGGTGATTCCAGCCTTTGGAAAGACAGATCTGCCGAACTCCTTTCCAACCTTAGTGTAAGACTTTAGCTGACTTTAGGTGGTATAAGGATACCTTCCTTACTAGAGTCTTTACCCGTGAAGACAGCCAAGAAGCTTTCTGGAAAGAAAAGTTCCTTGCTGGTCTTCCAAAATCCTTAGGAGACAAGGTTAGGGACAAGATCCGTAGTCAGCATCCTAACAATGAGATTCCTTACAAGCAATTAAGTTATGGACAACTTATTGCTTACATCCAGAAGGTAGCCTTGAAGATTTGTCAAGATGATAAAATTCAGCATCAGCTTGCCAAAGAAAATGCTCAAAACTGCAGAGATTTGGGAAATTTCTGTGAGCAGTTTGGCCTTCCCTGTTCCAAGCCTAGGAAGTCCAAGAAGCATAACCATAATCCAGAGAAATAGAAACCCAAGAAGTCTGTTTACCATCGTCACAAGTCAAGAACCCCACCTAGAAAGCTTATAAGAGAGTTCCAGACCAAACCTCCCTTTGATAAGGTCAATATTCCTAAGAAACAAGTAGTCTGTTGGACTTGTGGCAAACTTGGCCATAAAAGTCAGTACTGTAGGCTTAAGAAAAAGCTTAGGAATCTCAACTTAGAACCAGCTGTTGAAGAACAGATTAATCAGCTCCTAATAGAATCCTCCTCTGAAGATGAATCTGATAAGGAGACTTCTGAGGATCAATCTTCGGAAAATCTGAATCAAATTCAAGAGGATGATCTATCTTTGACTAATGAAGATTGTCCTTCTTCCTCCCAAATCAATGTCCTTACCCGGGAGCAAGATCTTATTTTTGAGGTGATTAATTCTATTTCGGACCCTGAAGAGAAGAAAAATCTTTTATTAAAACTTAAACAATCTTTAAATGAACCATCTTCTTCATCTTCTAAAGCTAACAATTTGTTAACTACTAACAAGTTTAACCTTAATAATACCCTTACGAAATTTGAAAAGAGTGTTGTTAAACCTATAACCCTACAGGATCTTCAGCACGAGGTTAATCAATTAAAACTGAAATTTGCCTCATTAAAGAACAACAGAATGTTCATCAGAATATTCTGACTGTTCTGCAATCTGGTGATCATACTGATGAGGAAAATCATGATCGGAGTAACCAACCCTCTGATAATAAATCTCCAAATGATTCAGTTACTCCTGTAGTTCCTCCAAACATTTTCGAATTAATTAATCAATTAACAATCCAAAAGTTTTTTATAAATGTCAAGATTATTGTTGGAACCTTTATCCTTGAAACTGAAGCTCTGTTTGACATATGAGCAGATTCAAACTGCATTCAGGAATGATTAATTCCAACTAAGTATTTTGAAAAAACTTCTGAACGCCTTAGTACCGCTAGTGGTTCTAAACTTCGAGTCAATTACAAGCTTTCAGATGCATTAATTGAAAAAGAAGATTTGAAAATTAAAACCTCTTTCCTTTTGGTTAAAAATTTGAAAAATGCTGTTATTTTAGGAACGCCTTTTATCAAATCAATCTTTCCTATAACCATTTTTGATAAAGGCATTTCTACAACTTATTTAAACAAATCTATTACTTTTGGGTTTCTTAAAAACCCAATCGTTAGAGATTTAAACCCAATCCTTTTTAAGCAAAACCAAATTAATTATCTTAAAGAAGAAATTTCTTACAAGAAAATTGATAATTTGCTTAACCAACCAATCATTATTAATAACATCAAGGTTTTGTCCACTCAAATCCAAAACTTCATCTGTGTCGATCTTCCTAACGCTTTTTGGCAACGCAAACAGCATATCGTTGATCTTCCTTATGAAAAGGATTTCAATGATCGTCAAATCCCAACCAAAGCCAGACCAATCCAGATGAGCCAAGATCTCCTGGTTCATTACCAGAAGGAAATCCATGATCTTCTGCAGAAAGAGCTTATCAAGAAAAGTAAGAGTCTTTGGTCTTGTTCTGCATTCTATGTCAACAAACCAGCAGAAATTGAACATGGATCTCCCCGTTTGGTCATCAATTACAAACCCCTCAACCAAGCCCTTCAATGGATCCGATATCCGATTCCTAATAAGAAGGATCTTCTAAACCGCCTTTTTTCTGCTAAAATCTTTTCAAAATTTGACATGAAATCGGGATTTTGGCAAATTCAAATTAATGAAAGGGATTGCTATAAAACAACTTTTACAGTTCCTTTCGGACAATATGAATGGAGAGTTATGCCATTTGGATTGAAGAATGCTCCTTCATAATTTCAAAAAATTATGAATGACATCTTTAATCCATACTCCTCTTTTATTATTGTCTATATTGATGATGTTCTTGTGTTTTCACAATTTGTTGACCAACATTTTAAACACATAAACATTTTCATACAGGTAATCAAGAAAAATGGTCTTGCTTTATCTAAAACTAAAATCAACATTTTTCAAACAAAGATTTGTTTCCTTGGTCACAACATCCATCAAGGAACTATAACTCCCATCAATCGTGCCATTGAATTTTCCAACAAATTCCCAGATCAGATTATTGAAAAAAACCTAACTCCAGCGTTTTCTCGGTTATCTAAATTATGTGGCTGACTTCTTCCCTCAGCTGAATAACCTTGCAAAACCTCTGTATGATCGTCTCAAGAAGGCTCCCCCTCCTTGGACAAATACCCATATTGACATTGTCAAACAAATCAAATCCAAAGTCCAGAATCTTCCTTGTTTATATCTTCCCAATCCCTCAGCCAAAAAGATTGTTGAAACTGATGCCTCAGACATAGGTTATGGTGGCATTCTCAAACAGTCTGTTAATGGCAAAGAACAAATAATTGCATTCACTTCTAAACATTGGAACCCTGCCCAGCAGAATTATTCCACAGTCAAAAAAGAAGTTTTGGCAATTGTTTTATGCATTTCTAAATTTCAATCTGATTTACTTAATCAAAGGTTTTTAATTTGTGTTGATTGTAAGTCTGCAAAAGAGATTTTACAAAAAGATGTTAAAAACCTTGCATCTAAACAGATTTTTGCCCGATGGCAAGCCATTTTAAGTATTTTTGATTTTGAAATTGAATTTCTCAAAGGTACTTTAAACTCCTTACCTGATTACCTTACTCGTG
Organism: Glycine latifolia; assembly: GCA_013407115.1. NCBI lineage: Eukaryota > Viridiplantae > Streptophyta > Magnoliopsida > Fabales > Fabaceae > Glycine > Glycine latifolia. The sequence continues at coordinate 7,100,298 of CM023948.1, read as the reverse complement.
AATATTTACAGAGGAGATATCGGTAAGTTCATGCCTAATTCAGCCAAATCTTCATCCTCACGAGGAAGGGGGAAAGGAAAGGTTACTGTCACTAAACCAAGACTAGCTGTTGCTGGTTTAATCTCCCATGTAGGATCTGCAGGGACTGGATCTTCATTCAATCAGGAAGAAGACTCCAAAAATAAATCAAAATCTGGGTCATCTACCCGGATCTTACCTCAATCTATCACTGGAACATCAACCCAGAAACCTAAACCCCAATCCCAAACAACGGCAGATTATGCCATGCCTATCCAAACCTTTTTGGCCCTCTATGAACAGGGTCTTTCCCATCTTCCGAAAGGCCTTCCATCTAAATCATGGGCTGATGTTACTTCGGAAGAAGAAGGAAACCAAACCATCCTAGATATGATCAAGATCATGTCTCAAACTCCCATAACCCTTCACAAAGGCAAACCCATTGTTCAACAACCAGAACCACTGGCAGTCCAAAAGCCAAAACCCCAAACACAATATGTCCCAAAACCCAAATGTCAGGAGATTGTCCAAGTACAACCTGAATTTTGGGACTCCAAACCAAACAAAGTTTCCCTAAAAATCTTTCCTAAAGACATCCAAGGAAATCAATTTCATTATGTGCCGACCTCTATGCTCAAGACAAGGCATTTTTATGAGTTTATTCTGGTAGACACTAACTCAGTCCAGATTAAACATCATAAAAACAGAGACTCGGAGCAAATCGCTTATTCAACTCTGCAAATCCTTAAGGTTCTAACACCTAGAGAATTTGGAGATATGAATAAGATAAAACGTTTTTCCCAAAATTATGATCCCATTGGTTTTTCATACTGGGATTATCAAACTGCCCGGAATAATGTTTTTTATTTTCAAAATAAAGATATTATGCATTCCTGGCTTATTTATTTCAAACAGAATGTCCAGTACAAGTTTCCTCAATGGTTCCTCAAGTGGTGGAATTTCTATAGACCAATCCTTGAGATACTCCCTTCTGAGGTAGTATCTGGATTAACAACATTCACGAAGAAGTTCGAACATCCAGATAATGACCCATTCCTGGTGGATCTTCACTTCTTCAACAAACTTTCTCTCGCTTGGATCTTCCAATGGAGATATACCTTTGGTAATACTCCCATCAAAGGACAATTACCAATTCTCAAACGACAAGCTCTGGTAAAGTGGTGGCCCCAGTTTGACCATGCAAGGGCCAGTCCTGACCAGATTTCGCTTTGGTTCAAACAACATCCAACTTTCACCAAAGCCGCAGACCCAGAAGCCTGCAAATTCCTCAATCAAAGATCCCAAGTGTTGTCAGCTCTGGCATCTTCTTCCTCCAAAGAGAAGCTTGCAGAAAACATAAGGATGATCTTTAATCTTTTCGAAAAGGAGAATCAAGAAGCCTGCTCCTCATCCAAGCAACCTGTTGAAGCCTCCTCAGAGTCATCGGACGATTTCTACCAGAATGAAGACGATTGCTTTGGCATCAATCTAGGAGACGACTGAAGAACTCAGACATCGGTGGAATTGTGGTGGTAGCTCCTTCACGACGGACGACATATCATCACTAACCTCAGCATGACATCATCTTTTCCTGCGACAGTCTACTGTTTAGTTTTTCACTGTAGCGGTAGGTTTTCCGGTTTAGTTTACCGGAACTGTAGAAACAGGAATTTTTGAGTCTTTATAAGGGCAGCGTCCCTCAATCTGTAGGTAGGTTCCATTTTTCTTAGTTGTATTTTCGAGTGTCTTCAGGATTCAGAGTGTTCCCCTTAGGTAAACTCTGAGTTTGTAACCATTGTAATCTTTAATTTTTGAGAAATAAACAAGTGTTTTCTCATCCTCTGCATGTTTATTTTATATAATTGAATTTTCTCTTCTCATCTACTCCCTCTTATCTCGTTGGCTCTGCCGCACTTAAGAGTTTAATTTTATGCTTTAAGGTTTTCGTTAATTGTGTTTATTATTGTTCATAGCCTTGTGAATTCCATATTCTATTCCTGCTTTTCATATGCATTGGTTGTTCTGATTTTTGTTCCCTAGTCCTCGCTTCCACCCCATACACTATAACACTTGGGATCTTTGTTTGAGGAATTTGCAGGCTTGGATGTTGTTTGAACCAAAGTGAAATCTGGTCAGGACCGGCCCTTGCATGGTTAAACTGGGGCCAATACCATATGGGGTGGAAGCAAGGACTAGGGAACAAAAATCAGAACAACCAATGCATATGGAAAACAAGAATAGAATACGGAATTCACATGGCTATGATACCAAAAGGTTACTGTCACTAAACAAAGACTAGAAAACATTCCGTCTGGATAATAGTTCAGATAAGTAAAAGACAACTCAGATCTAGCCATATATTCCTACTTCCCCATCAGGCTCTGATACCAAACAATGGCAGATTATGCCATGCCTATCCAAACCCTTTTGTTTCCTTCTTCTTCCGAAGTAACAAGCTGTTGCTGGTTTAATCTCCCATGTAGGATATAACACTTGAGATCTTTGATTGAGGAATTTGCAGGCTTAACAAAAAAGGTATATCTCTATTGGAAGATCCAGGCGAGAGAAAGTTTGCTGAAGAAGTGAAGATCCACCGGGAATGGGTCATTATCTGGATGTTTGAACTTCTTCGTGAATGTTGTTAATCCAGATACTACCTCAGAAGGGAGTATCTCAAGGATTGGTCCATAGAAATTCCACCACTGGAGGAACCATTGAGGAAACTTGTACTGAACATTCTGTTTGAAATAAATAAGCCAGGAATGCATAAAATTTTTATTTTGAAAATAAAAAACATTATTCCATATATATATATATATATATATATATATACATGTGATGATAAATATGTGACGATTATAAATATTTTCATGTAAGCAATAGTCAACCCAAAGGAAGACTATAGCTTGACAGATTTATTGTCAATGTTTGATTACTGCATTGAGAGTACCGCTTACACATTGATATTTTGGTCCAAATATCAAATGTTAATGTTGTGCTAGGTGTCTTGTAAATGGGCCCATGTTGGTTTGGATTGTTTGTTAATGTCATGAATCTGCATTTTGTTTTAATTATACATTTGGTATGACATAGATGTTAAAGAAAGAGAATTTGGAAATTGTTCTTGGTTGCATGGATCTAGACCTTGCGCTAAAGATGGAGAAATTCATTTCCACTCTGGAAAATCCAAATTTTGATTACATAGAGAAGTGGGAGTGCTCTAACCGCATGAGTCTGATGATCATGAAACGCTCCATTCCGAAGGTGTTTTAATGCATTATTACTAAGAGCACTAATGCTAGGAAGTTCCTCAAAGAAATTAAACAATATTTTGCTAAAAATGAAAAAGCGAAAACGAGTAACATATTAGTAAAACGAGTAATCATGAAATATAAAGGAAAATGGAACATAAGGAAATACATTATTGAGATGTCTAATCTTGCTGGAAAACTCCAGGCACTAAAGTTAGAGCTATCTGATGGTTTGCTTATGCACTTGGTTCTCATTTTTCTTCCTACACAATACGATCAATTTGTAGTGAGTTACAATAGACAAAAGGATAAATGGACTATTAATGAGCTCATTGCTCACTATGTGCAAGAGGAAGAAAGGCTTAAGCAAGAAAAAACTAATAGTGGATTTTCTTAATGGCATATATTGGAGTCAGATGAATTAAAGATCATCGGGTATACTAACTCTGATTTTGCTGAATGACAAGATAGTAAGAGCTTGACATCAGGTTATGTCTTTATGTTGGCTGAAGAAACTATTTATTGGAAGAGTGTTAAGCAGCCACTTGTAGCTTCCTCTACTACCGCCGTTGAATTTGTAGCTTGTTTTGAGGCGTCCAACCATGTGGTATGACTCGAAATTTTGTCATAGGACTATGTATAATAAGTGGTGTTGAAAGACCACTAAATATTTATTGTGACAATAAGTTAGCAGTGTTGTACTCCAACAATAACATAAACTCTTCAAAATCGAAGCACATTGATATATAGTTTTTGGTTATTAAAGAAAGAGTTCAGAGTATTCAAATTTCCATAGAACACATAGGGATAAACTTCATGCTTGTAGATCCGCTTACTAAAGGCTTAGTGTCTAAGGTCTTTCACGAGCATATTGCTCATATGGGTGTTGTTTTGTTTGATGACACTATGATTTAGTGGGAGTTCTTTATGTTGGTGTTCTATGTAAAAATATTTATATGTTTATTTTTTGCATAATAAAAATTTTGATGTTATTTTCCCTCTGAATGTGTATTTTTGTGCTTGTGTTTCTATTTTGTGTACGTGAAAAATTAATGATTGATCTCATAAGGAGTAAAGAATGATCAGTTGCAAATAGACATGGTAGAGATCACATTGCATGTAATTTCCATGTCACTCATCCATACTTGATCTATGTTATTGAATATATTGGTGTGATGACCATTGAAGGTTTAGTTACCCCTAAGAGTGACAAAAGCCACCATGATCTGATATTGATATAGGAAATGGACCAGATTGTATCTAAGGATGATCTCAGGATAAATAGCATACAATTGTGTGTTAAAGATATATGATATAATTATCTCAGGTCAATATGTAGCCCAAGTGAGAGATTGTTAGGAAATTAAATTTCCTGATGTTATTATGTGCTACATATTGTATTAATAATTATATTATGCTATTTAATATATATTGGATAAATTAAGGTGATAAATTAAATATGACTAAATAGATTCCTAAGTAAATATGAGATAAATGGGTGGATATCAGTGTTAGACCAATTAGGTTTAATGAGAACTTACTTGTCTAACAATAAAGAAAAATATTATATATAGGGTTATGGTTCCCAATATGTCAAATCAAGTTTCAATTTTCTTTCTTTCCTATCTAAAGAGAATAACCTTTAAGAAGTGATTTGACTGAGAAAGACTAAAACTCATAAAGAAAAGTTAAAAGGCTACAAGAATAAAAAAAAAGCATTATTATAATAGAAACATGTACACTTTATTTGTTTAAAATTTCTTGATAAACCAATATAATATTTTTAAGATTTATTGGATAATAATTTTTACCATAAAAATTTAGGAATTGATTTTCCACACATATTAGTATCTTGCAATGACAGATAATGATACATTTCCTAAAAAACTTTACTTGAACACAAAGTTCTCGCAGCTCATCATTGATATTGTAACGATCCGCCCGTCGCTACTGTATCATTAACTCTTAATTACTCTAATAACAGGTTTTAATGAAAATCCCTTGCATTAGCTTATGAAAATGGTAGTAAATTTTTCACGAATACATAATCAGCACCATGAAGCACATACGTAGATGAAAGTACAATTAACATTACAAATCATTCACAGGTAAAAACGTAATTTAGTTATGTTTACAAATATCCAAAAGTACAAGCTTTTCAAAAGAAAATGGGAGATTAATCTAAAGAAGAGTTGACTATTAAAACACAACTCTTATCCGGGATCTGATCCGTCGTCATACCGGCAACTCGACGGCTCCAACCAAAAGATACCTCCCCCCCAAGTCACCTAATGTTGTCCGTCTGCTCACACGAACGAAGGTTCGCGATCATCACAGGTACCAATCCACACGGTACAAACAAAGCAAATGTGAGTTTATCATGTAAAACAATAAGCAATAGATAACAGTAGTCGGGAAAAAAAATCCAAGCATCACGAATATCATCACAATACTCAATCATTTCATCACGCAATCAACAAGGACAAACCATCCAAGTACATTCCACAAGCCGGCCTATAAAGCTTAGAATGATGTATGTTCCTGACTTATCTCTCAGCATGCAATGTGGTACCATCCCGAAAATAGACCATTATATGCAGATGATGCAACAGGATGTCAGGGTCACTCTGTCATGCACAGGCCGCTCCTCCCCACTGGTGATCGGCCATAGGTCTCAGTAAAGGAGTTCCAAACAGACTTGCCCCCCTAGTACTTCCGTACTCTGAAGCCAATCATCCTATTTCAGTCGTGCAAATGAAGTATGTCACATGGGCATCATCAACATGGGCTCCCATGCAAGGGTGACTCGCCATGCACCCCCCATGTACATACATATCACCCCAACATGGGCTCACCGATGAAATGACCATGGCTAAACAAATCCTCCCTTGCAGGGGTAACCAACCGTTCATTACACTATCCGTGTATCTACATAGCATACGACCACATGCGCATCAATGTATGGCCTGGCCAAGAACAAATCATTCCTCGCAAGGGTGACCCACCATACATCCCCGTGGGTATCCATGTAAATACACACACATACCATAACCATGGTATCAATACAAAAATTATCATCTCAAAACAATCACATATACTGACCTCAACTGTTTATAATATAATCACATACCAATCATAAACACAACATAAATTGGTGAGCCAGTGTAAAGTATTGGGTATCCGGGTTGACACTTAGATATAATAACTTTATGATTAGGAGGTAAGAACCCGAACAAAGTCGATAAGGTCGGACCTTGGAATTTATATAGTGCTGAGGACAGACTCAGTACTATGCAATCGATTACATAAGCGTTTGTAATCGATTAAAACATAACACTAGAGAAAATAAATGAGCCCAGGGTCACTAACCCGGCAGCTCTTAAAGAAAGAAAGGGAACGAGCTCAACAGCTCTCAAGAGGAGAAACGAACTCGGGGAAAAGACCAGGTATCTCTAAAGAAAGGAAGTGAGTTTGACACCTCTAAAGAGAAAGAGCAAGTGCAGAACTTTTCGATTTTATAAAATGCCAAGTAAGGACCCCGAACAAAGGCAGAACTTGGATTTTTATAAAATACCGAGGACGAACTCAGCACTATGCAATCGATTACATAAGCGTTTGTAATCGATTAAAACAGACAACACTTACTTGATACAACAAGTAAGACTCTTGATTATATTAATACCATGAACCTACATAAGGTTGTCTGGATTACAAATGCCGAGTGGTACAAGGTAGGCTTTCTCAAAGAAAGGACACAAGCTCAATCGAGAAGGAAACCCGGTAGCTCTCTCAAAGAAAGGAAAGGAGCTCATCCGAGTAAGGAACTCGGTAACTCAAAGAAAAGAGAAATGAGCTCTACCGAGTAAGGAACCCGGAAGCTCACAAAGAAAAGAGACACGAACTCTACCGAGTAAGGAACTCGGTAACTCAAAGAAAAGAAAAACGAGCTCTACCGAGTAAGGAACTCGGTAACTTAAAGAAAAGAGAAACGAGCTCTACCGAGTAAACAACGATAAGCCGCACTAGACTCTACAACTCGACAGACCCATCCCTTGGTTGTCAGAATGAGTTCCCGGACTCGGGATATTGGCGTCCACTAACGAGGACTACTAAGAGTCACATCCCGCATGTATATGCTACATAACAAGCTCTACTCGGCATACCCGAACCCGGCAGCTGGCACTTCCACAACACACCACTAATAAGGTGTTCTGGTAGTTTTCATCAACAAACACCAACTTCACAAACAATGAGTTCTTCCAACATCAAAATCTTCACACAAGAACACCATCAAACGTAAACATTTCACATCCTATTCGTCAAAATACAGTTTTTTTTTGGAAAAATAGCACACAACAGGGACATGCAGATATCTTCATAGTTGGACTCCATGGCCCTCAACTATGGTATCTAAGAGTGTTATCAACATAATAAACTCCCCTTACCTAACCAGGAGTTCTTCTCTTACAGTCTAGCGAGGCTATAACACCATCCTCTGAAGCTTGAGCTTGTCCGAACACAGGGCTTTGAAAGAAGCCAAGAAAGAAAAGGTCGGGGCTCTGTTCTCGTTCGAACCTTAAAAAGGTTATCGAAGACCTATGCTCCGGTCACGGGGTTTCTCTGGGCGTAGGGGTTCCGTTGCAAGCTACGGTGGTTCTAAGTGGTTGAGGGTGTTTCAGAGTGGTCGAAAGGAGTGGTTTCAGGGTGGGGGTACGTTTAGAGAGAAAAGGAGAGGAAAGCGCAAAGAAAAAAGAAAGAAACATGCTTCTGCAGCACCACTCCGAAGCTTATATATCTCGCTGACAGGATATGTCCACTATACGTGCACGGACAACAACCACAGACCAATAGAGTTGACTTAACATATCCATCACCAAACATGCATACCAAGGTAGAAACACAACAAACAGCAAATTATGAAATTAATCAAACAATCAAGCAACATAACACACATCAAACATCTATCTCTAAAACTCGAAATTTCAGGGTGTTACAAACACCACAGTAAATCTACAATACAACCAATTTGAGTATTGTTATTGAGTGACAGTATGTTAGACTTTTGCTTTTTAAGCCGAAGATGCGCTTGTGCTAATTTATATTTGATATCTCAATTCTATCAAGAGAAATCACAATACATTAATAGGCATAAACTCTAATTTTAATCGACAAAATGTACACAACACGGTGTTATACATTATTATTGGTTGTTTTTTAACATGAAGTTTCATTGAATCCAAAGGCACCTACTGTTTAACCACGAGCCAACTATAATATCTCTAATACAATGCAGCTTTCACAAGCCAGTGATAACATGTATGCACACATTGATCAGTGAAATGAAGCCACTTACTAGGTATATACATCTAGTGATAAATAGGAAGATAATAGGTAGAAGTGAAATCGGAAAAAAAAAAGATATAAATAAGGAAAATAATGAGGTGGAGATTTAAGGTTGATTCACTGGTTGAAAAAAAGTAAAGGAAGAAGGAAGCGAGAAAAGTCTTGAGTATTAATCCTTTTAACTAATATTTATAACAAAACTAATAAATTAACATTTTTTAATTAAAAAAATGAAAAAAATGAGGTGGAGGTATTGCATAGGTGTATGAGTATCGTTTGTTAGAGACATGTAAACCTAGTAAAGTAACTCAGTGCTACTTGGAAGACCCTCTTGTATTGTTCCACTGAAATAGTTATTAAGTGAAATGAGATCAATGTCTACTCTTGTCTTGTGAGAGTTATGGAAAATTCTCTTTCAGATAATTGAACGTTATGTTATTTTACGTACATTTAATATACATTTCTCTCTTCCAATTCTTATAATCTTCCTACCATTCAGGAAATTGAAAAAACACTATATAATCAATATTTTTAATTATTATCAATGAAGGTTTAGAATAAATTCTCCAAGAATGGATTGGGTTATTAATAAAGTACCTCTTATTACTTGAGCAATCGTGTAGCAAACAGTATAAGAACATTCCAACCAGATAATTATGACAGAGATCAATGTTTAATTATTAAGCCAAGTTGGTAGGAACAAAAGCTGAGAATGGTTCTCTTGTGCGTATTTACACTACGATTGGGTCTATCCACAAAGTACAATACAAGTGAGTAGTAGCTAGTATCCTTTAAGCATATGACAAAATTCTCTAGGTATTTAAATCTTGCATTTCCCATGAACATTTGAAAAAACTAAAATACCCTAACATCTCCTTTATACTAATCGCAACTCTAAGACCTGTGATGGCACCTCCCTCAAAAGCATACTTGTGTCGCGATGACACCTCCTTCACCCGTGAAGGCTGCGACCTCAACTTCCACATCGCCCCACTTCTTTCACCCTCTTGCGACAACAACGATCTCATGCTCTTTTGTGCAAACCCTTGTACCTTCCTCACGACGTCATGCCACCACCTTCCCCCTCCTTCCTTTGCACGTCGCCATTTATGGTTTTGGATGGGTTTCAAGGGTCTGGTGTGGGGATGAGCATCTATTGTGGAACAATAAATCCAAAATGGCCATTCCAGAAGTGATTTTTTGGCTTATAAAAGGTCATTCCATAATAGTTTTTGAACACTTTTATTCTGGAATGGTCATTCTGAAAGATAATTTTTACCTTCTGGAATAACTTTTTCAAAATAGTTTTGGAATATGTATTTCTATTTTGAAATAGTTGTCGCAACCTATCCGGCCACGACGGGGGACGGCGATGAAAGAAAAGAAAAAGAAGATTCCCAAAAAAGGGAAAACTTGTGAGGGAGTCGCCACCAACGTTTATTTAAGGAAAACGTCAGAAAAACCAAAAAGATAAGGCATGGTCTACAATTTTAGAGAAAAAGAGAGTTCGGGAGTCATTTACGTACGGGGAAGGTGTTAGCACCCCACACGTTCGTCACGAAGACGACAGCCTTTAATCGAGTGTGCTAAAAATAAAGTGACTTTTTAAATTATTTATCTTTCCTTAAAGACGTGACTTATGCTTATTTTATTTTTGTTTATTTAGAAAAGAAAAGATTTTATATATTTTTTTTTGTTTTTTTTAGGTCGACAAGGGGTTTGCCCTCGCTCCTACGTATCCCCAAGTGCAATGAGGAATCAGACTTACGTAGTTCTTTTTTGAAAACAATTTGATTGGGTTGATTTGATTTTATCTTTGTTCGAAAGATTTATTTTAATTGCGTGAAGAAGGGTCGTTAAGGCATTGAACCTTGAAACGACTTTGAATTTGAAGAAAAAAGCGGAGAGAATCGCTTAAGGCATTGGACCTTGAAGCAATCTCGGGTAATATGAAATATTTTTTTGAGAAAAAGAGAAGTGAGTGATCCTTTGTTTGAGTGTTTTTCGCTTTTCTTTTTTTTAGAAAAGATTATTGATTTGCGGTAAACCCTATGAAATCAAGCAAGTCGGAGACCCAGCATGATATTCACAAAATCTATCCACGTATTATTAAAACACTACCAAGCGAGTCGGAGACCCAGCATGGAGTGCACGAAACATAAACGCGTACTAAAGATACTAATGAATAACTGACATAACATTACGTAATCAAATAAATCAAAATGAGAATAGAAAGGGATAGAATGGAAGTGGGATGTACACTTAGTAATTAGGGGTGCATACAGTAGGGACAGGGGTGCAATCAGTAGAAATTATTTAATTATAAAATGGGCCAGGCCCAACAGATTAGGGATGCATACAGTAAGGACAGGGACTGCAATCAGCAGAAATTATTTAATTATAAATGGGCCTGGCCCAACAGATAAGTGGTGCATTCATGAAAAAGGAAGTGCAAACAGCATCTTATGTGATGTACCAACTGGGCTAGGCCCAAATGCTAAGGGATGTGCAGTTATAGAAAGGGTGGTGCAAACAGTAATATAAAAGGGGTGGGCAGTTATGAATATAGAGGTGGGAATAGCATCACATGCATTGTCCCAACATGGGCCAAGCCCAAGTGTTGAGGGGTGTGCAATTATTAAAACACAGGTGTAAGAAGTATTACGAAATTCGTAATAGTATTGGTCAGGCCCAAGCACTAAGAGCATTGTGCTTAATAAGTAAGGGACTGCAAAAAGTAAATTAGTTTTCCATTTTCTGTTTGGTTTTTTTTCTTTTTTCTTTTTTTTT
>CM023948.1:6964704-7088796 GCA_013407115.1 Glycine latifolia | reverse complement strand
AAAGTAAATTAGTTTTCCATTTTCTGTTTGGTTTTTTTTTCTTTTTTCTTTTTTTTTTTTTGTTGTTGTTATTGGGCTAGGCCCAAAAAAACATAGGAGGGGTGAACTTATCAAACGCGGGGTGCAAAACGCAATTCGTTCTTTTTTTTTTTTTTTTTTTTTTGTTGGACTGGGCCAGGGCGACCCGGCCCAATATGTAACTTCATCTTCTCCACTGCAGCAGTGCGAAAAGCTGCGCGAAAATAGGGTTTACCCCTATTTTGGTGGTTTTGTAGCTTCCTATGCCACCGCCATGGACGACGGTGGTGGGAGAGTGGTCGGCGGTGACAGCACGCGGTGGTGGTGGCGGTACGCAGCGGTGGTGGCTGGAAAATACCAAAAACGAAAAGAACAAAGGAAGAAAATGCAAAACCCAATGCTAGAAACCATGAAAATGAATGGAAAAGCGCAATGGAGATGATAAAAAAAACAATATACATCCAGCAAAGTTTAATCTGAACGAAATCAGCCCATAAACCACCAAAGAGAACGAACAAAAGAGAAGGAACGAAGCAAAACGAATGAAAAGATAAAGAAGGAAACGGAACGGAAGAGAGAAAGAAAAGAGAGAATGGGAGAATGAGAGGTACCTCAGGAGACCCCTCTCCCTTCTCTAACTTTCGCGCCAAATGTCAATCTCCGATTGGCTCACTTTCCTTCTCCGGGATTCGTGCGGCTGTGTGAAAATTAATTCTCCCCCACTTCACTGTTGCCTTTTTGCTTTATAGGTAGGTTTTCTTAACCTAATGGGCCCTATGGCCCATTTTTCTTTCTTTTTGCTTTTTGCTACCTTGTTTTTTTTTATTTTGTTACCTGCTCTTTTTTTATTTCTTTTCTATTTTTTTTTTTACTATCATTTTTATTTTTATTATTACATATTATTATTATTATTTTAAAAACTGTTATATATTTGATTTGTTATTATTATTTTTTTTTTCTTTCTATCTTTATCTCTTTTTTTTTTCTACTACTTATTATTTTATTTCTTTTTCTTTATTTCTTTTTTTTTTATTTATTTATTTATTTATTTTTATTTTTTTTTATCATCATTTTTTTTTAATTTACCCGGACAAAATTAGGGTATGACAATAGTCATTCTAGAAGGTAATTTTTATCTTCTATAATAACCATTTTGAAAGAATTTTATATCACTGTATTTTGGAATGATCATTCTAAAGTCTTTATTTCCTTCAAGAATGACCAATTTGAAATAGAAATTCATGGTAAAAGAGCTATTATTTTGTAATGATCATTCTAAAGTCTTTATTACCTTCAAGAATGACCAATCTGAAATATAAATTCATGGTAAAAGAACTATTTTTGTCCACACATAAAATGAAAGGTGGAGGATACAAGTTGGAAGCTAGAAAATTCAAGTGCCAACTCTCTTATGTTCGTTCATATTCAGCTTGTCCAATTTATTTTCTTCCAAGAGGAAGAAGTCATCAGTCTTGGGCCTTGGCCCTGTTTATGTCCCCAAAAAGAAGAGGCGTTTGCTTCCTACACCAGACACTTTTTTAATACACCCAACATGAACAGTGCACTTCCCAAAATACCCTTTGCGTTATTAAGGTTACAGATTTCGTAACCTTCATACGGATTGACGAATCCGTAAGGTTCTTACAGATTCTCCAAAACCTTACGGATTCGCTAATTCGCATGAGTTTTTTTTTTGGGCTTAGGATTAGGCAATCCGTAATCCGTAAGAGGCTTTTTTTAACGGATTGTGCAATCCATAAGTTTTTTTTTGTAAGTTAAAATATATTTTATGAAATAATTTAAAATAATGAACATACAGGTCTCAAACCTACAACCTTTGCATTATTAACACGACACTCCAAACAACTGAACTAATAGGTCAATTATATTAAAAAATAATTAATATTGATACATATAACACTAAATTTTTTAATGTATATTTAATACAATATAAGTTTACATAATAAATTTTGTAACAATTAATTTTGATATAATAATTAAAGTATTTTTTTACATATAAAAATTAAAGATTTAAATAAAAATTATAGTTTTAAATAAAAATTTACAAGTTTATTAAAAAATATTAGACCTATAAATACAAATATAATTTTTAATTTAACCTGTAAATGCAAATATAATTTTTATTAAACATGTAAATTTTTATTTAAAACTATAATTTTTATTTAAATCTATGACTTTTAAAGTTAAAAAAATACTTTAATTATTAGATCAAAATTAATTGTTACAAAATTTATTATGTAAGCTTATATGTGTATTAAATATACATTAAAAAATTTAGTGTTATATGTATCAACATTAATTATTTTTTAATATAATTGATCTATTAGCTCAGTTGGTTGGAGTCCATATGGATTGGACAATCTGTATGAGCTTACAGATTGGACAATCTGATGGATTGACCAATCCGTAAGGTCCGAGTGTGTTTATCCATATTTTTAAAAAGAAATTAAATATTTTATTAAGTTTAAACTAACTTATTATTTTAGTTTTTTTAAAATTCTCATTTAATTTTTATTGAAGTCAAAATGTATAATTTTATTTTATAACTAAAGATTAAAGCTATGTTTGTGTTATTGTTTGAAAGGTCTCCAACGTACATTTGGAGAAAAATATATAAAAAAGATGTTTCTCACAGCACATTTCCAACATACATTTAGGAATTATAAACTACCACTAGTTCATGTTATATAGTATTTATTTTCTTTGCCATGAATATTTGCAGAGAAGTTTAATACATTAAGTTTTTGTCTTCTTTTCTTTTTATACCAAATTTTGATAAAATCATTCTTTTACAGCTTTATGAAAAAAGTTTTGTAGGAAAATATTTTGTCTTCATAAATAAGACCCCCTTTATTTATATTCTGGCCATACTAAGAACACTTAAGCTCATGCAAGTAAATAAAGTAGATATATTGGTCTAAATCTATATAACCATTAGTCCAATGCCACTTACAACTTGAGAACCTTCCCATCACACACTAAGACCCACGTACGTAGCTGTAAAGCATGAAATTATGAATGTAAATTATTAATAACAGATACTAAAATGGTGTTTGAAGAAAAAGAAATTGACAATGAGAAAATATGACACAAAATCATGTTTTTTTATGGTCATGGTTAAAGGTTTTTTAAGGAGATTTTTCTATCACCTATCAACTTTGATAAGCTGATCCAAGTGTTTTTCTAGCAAAATTTAAGTTTGTAGGGTGATTGAGTACTAATTTTGGTTTGATTTTAGAGTTTTTTGTGAATATATATATATTAAGATTTAGCTCTTGTTTGATATTTTTGTTTTGGTTGCTTGACTGATTTTGTATTGTCGGATTATGCAGTATTGTGAGAACCTTGAAAATGTAATTTTTGTTAACGACTTTTGTGCTATTTAATATATTTTTAATTGCAGATAAAAAAAATTAATAACGGATACTACCAATTAAGGAATTTCCCTTAGAAATACTTCCCATGCATTGCTTTAGTTCAATGTACGTCATGTGAAGTAACAGTCATGCATGTGGAATTATAAGGAGTTTGCACACTGTGGTGGCTTTTATATGGATTCGGGTGGTTCCAGCTTGTGGTTTATTGTTGTTTATGCATATTATTTGCTTTTTAATTGTTGTAATTTGGCTCTGGCCCTGTTCTTGCACCGTGTACCTTACCTAACTATTGGTTATTCACGAATTATGGCTCTATTGGCAATTAATTTATGAATAACCTTTTAGTTGGTGGTTTCTTTGGACCTGTGTATGTAGCAATGCTTGTAACAGATTTGCTTGGTACATCTTCTGGTACCGGTTTAATATTATATATATCATTTTTTTTTCGAAAAATAAAATAGAATCTTATAAGTAAGTCTATCATGCTTCGGATAAACAACTCGCTTTAATTCTATCACTTCTTTCTACTCTTGCAAACATACACTAGTATAAGCGTGAAAGTCTTTATAGATATCACGTTGGAACTTGACTTGTAGAATATTGTATAAAATTCTTGATTTTGTTATCAACATTCCCCGGCTGGTACGTGATAATTAATTTTTTAAAAAGGTGGTTTTGTAATAGAGCTTTTTTTTTCCAGAAATTGTTTTAACCCCGTCAGAAAATATTAGACTAATTTAATTCTTGAGATTTTTTGTACTTTTTCTTTATAAAAAATTTCCAGTTTTTATAATTGATAAAGTAAAAAATTATGGCTTTTTTTAGCACTATTACCTACAATTGCTCCCTCTAGATATCAACAAAACTCCGCATATAGTAAAAATAAATATTACTTAGACTAAATAATAACTTAATCTCAGTCTCACTACAAAAACACATATATTACAGAATAAGTAAATAAAAATTATGAGACCTTATAAGATTGGGTTGTCATATTGTATAGTTTTATAGTAAACTCTATTTTTTGTTGAGCCTTATGTGTAGCAATGCTTTTTTTACCATTTTCTGTCATCATATTATATGCAGAAAAAAAAGCTTAGTTTTTTCTTCATGGCTTCACCTTGAAAAACTTTAGAAAGTAGTGCTAGAAATTAAGATGCTTTACCAAGAGTTTATATGTTTAATTAACAAGCGTACGCAATTCAAATAAAAAAAATTAATTTCGTCGCCTTATCCTTAAATGTTAATCCTTCGTTCGTTCTAATTCCACTAAAATCAAACACCCATGATTTCATGCTTTGTCCTATACACCCTTCACTACTTGTACCCAAAGCAAGAGCCATAAACTAAAAGCATGTGATAAAAAAATGGCTATAATTATTTATATTTATTCACATCAATCTAGTTGTTTGTTTGGCAAAAATGTAATTGAAGTATTAAATTGCATGAGAGCCTCTTGGTTAGTGAACACAGCACTCCACATTTGCCTAGTTACCCAGTCTCCTTAGGTAATCATAGTGTCCTCCACATATGGCTCTTATGATTGAATGTTCCCTTGGCATGATTCAAATACTCTGAATGGAAGTGAAAACGATGGTTTTCTATAAGTGCCCCTTTTGACTACAAAAAAGAAGAGTGCTGTTAATTAATTGTGTCAATTTCATGAATATTTCGGGTATTATTTTGGCTTATGAATAATAATACGTTGCTCACTTAATTTAAGCAATGGCAAAAGTTTCTCAAAGTGGGCCATCGATCGGAAAATTCGAACAAACATATCAAATCGTCTGAAGGTTGTGAATTGTACACGTCTACACGTGATCGATGTTCAATTAAACATCATATTGATATAAAATTATGCATATAGCTACTGATAGGTAAGTTGATTCACAACATGCAGTATTCAGATAAATACAGGGCAGCTTATTCTCAATTATTCTTTGTTCAGTTTCCTTAATTTGCGTTACTAAATTTAATGAAACATATATTCTTGCACGTCCTTTCTTGTAGATGATGTGTTTTGGAGTAAAACAGTACAAAGTCTAAAAAAAAAAAGAGAGTACAAAGTCTAAAGTTTAATCAAACCGCGACCGTCTGTATGATATTTTTTTTCAATAATACACAAAATTAATTTGTGAAATTATAAATAAATGTAAAAAGACCAAGTTTCATCCCCCTACTCGTACGCTAGTACTCTAAGGGGCTTCACACTCTGCGAGTTCCTTCTACTTGACCATTTAATACTTGAAATTATAAAGATATCATTTTAATTAAACTTAAATATATTTTTAGAATTGAGTGTTTTTTTACTTTTCACTCTTGCAAAAAAAATTAGTCTTTACAAATATTTTTATTTTATTTTTATTTTTTAAAATATTTTATACAACACTTTAAAAATAAAAAAGTGTTATTTAAATTCAATATTTAGAGGTACCAGTCATTAACTAAAAAAATGTACAATACTTTCCCTGAAAGATATGAATTTAGGATTCATATTATCATTATTAAGTGCATTTTTGAATGAGAGTTGATAAAACTAATTTTAAGAAATTAATTTTTGTTAAAATTGATTTTAAAGTAAAACGTGATTTATGTTTTGATATCTTTTTATTATAGAATCAAGTTATGAGTATAAATTTCCTGATTCAATATAAAAGTTATCTCAAATTGTTTCCATCAATCCTAAACTCAAAATTAATTTTAAAATTTTTTGTACCATAAAATTAAACATATAAAAATTGATTTAAAATCAATTCTAGAATGTGAAATCAAACTCAGACTTAATTTCATAGGGTAGTACAGTAGTAACTAGTAAATTCCCTATGCGGAAATGCTTCATGCATAGTTATGTACACAAGTTAATGACAAAAAGCAGCTAGAAATGGAAGTGCTTAGTGCTTGCTACTTTTAGTACTAGTTGAAAAATGAGAACAAGGGTGCAAAGGGAAGACTCATGTAAAGGCAAGAAATTAAACAAAGATGTCAAAAAGGGTCACAAGTCAGAAAAATCAAATCATCCAGCATGGCAATCCAAGAGTAAAGCAAAGAAACTGCGACGAACCACCATACCAAGCCAAAAATTAAGAAGCCTTGAGTTGAGACAACTTTTGTCCCCAATGTCAAAGTGCAATTCTTCACGCAAAGTAAGGAAAAAGAAAATACACAGAAAGAGAAAGCAGCTGGCGAATTTACGCGCACAGACCACTAGATATGCGCAAAAATATACGGTAGTAATTCTATGTATTAAATACTTTATTTTATTTATAAAAATGTCTTAATTAAAGTCTACTTTTAGAGTGATGCAGGTGAGAAAAACAATCCATCAATATGTGTTAGTTTTTTCAGAGAGATAGTTTTGTAAAAAAGTATTCCATTAATTTAAAACATAATTAATTTTTTTAAATCTTAATAAATTTATTAATTGAATCTTACCAATAAAAATTAAAGGGTGATTATAATTTATAATAGTAAAAAAATAGAAGAAAGGCAGAATCACAAGGCACATCAGGGTTTCTGAGACACTGACCAGAGAACTCAGACTCTGCCTACTACTGCTGCAAAAATAGTTTTCCTTTTCCTTTTCTCTTTGTTTTTGCTTCTTGTTTCTTGTTTCAATGCTTCCCTGACCCCGCATGACTCATCATTCAATGCCAGCTTAGCATCATTCATTGCCCTTTTTTCAAATTCAACCTGGACCACCGTTGATCTTCACCAATTTCACTCCTCGTTTATTTATTTCCCACCAAGTAAAACACACAGTAGTATAATTATATCAAACAAATATCTTTGCCATTTGTTATTATTATTGCACTACTAAGGGGAGACTTTTCATCAAGTCATCGTGTAACTGTAACAACCAATCGTGCCCTTTCTTTCACTGCATGTGCTTAAACTATAATGGATTCCTTTCTTTCTTTCTCTGTGAAATGTGAATTACTAATCAGTAGTAATTGAAATGAAATTTGAGAATTTCCACTACAAAGCTTTCACGTGATTTTTGCGGGAAACTTGAATAATACTCACATTAAAAAGGTACTAGCATAACTTGATGATAATGAATTTTCACTTGCAATGATAAAAGAAAGTTACAAAGTTCCACTCATGAGAAAAGCCCCCTCGTTTTTCAAAAAAGCCGTGTTATTATGTTACTACTATGTAGTAGTAGCCAATGCTTTCGTCCAACCTTTTCATTAGATACAGCACAGTAGCTAGCTACAACTTACAAATAGTCAAAACAGTGTGTGGTGTGTGGAAGTGGTAACTTACTCAAGGTTAAACTGCTTTCTTAGTAGCAGTTGTTATGTTTACTTAGTTTTAATCTTTACACATTTTATTGTAACAGTATTTTGTTAGTTTTATGTAAGATAATTTTATTTGAGTTAAATAAAATGATTATAATTAAAAATGATAAAATTATTCTTTTAAATATTCAATATATTTAACTAGGGTAAAGTACTGTTTCGGTGCGGGCTATTATATTTAAAACTTGAATTAAAAAATTATGGATTATCTTGAAAACAATCACTACTAATTGATTCATATGTTGAGTGATGCTATAATTATTATAGCTAAAAAGTTTAAATGAATATTAACCAGTGTACTGAGACACGGATTAAAGATGTAAAATTGACATTTTTTTATTGTGGTACATAAATATAATATGTGTTCTTCTATGATTTTATAATGTGTTTTTTTAATTCCTTAGCCTTGTATCTTTATTAAAATCCTTAACAGACTAGATAACAAGTTTCTATAGCAGTTTTATGTAATATAAATACAGAAAATCAAAATAAAAACAAATATGTATATATAGAGAGAGATAAACTTAACTCAAAAAATAATGAAGCAGCATTCCACTGAGGCTCAGCGTGTATATATATATATATATATATATATCTGACATTTCCACCATACGCCACTCAATAAAGCAAAGCAAGCTTACCTTAGCACATCCATCCCCAAAGAAAAACCTTTTCTCTCTTGTTATAAAAGGCCACATTTCATTCCTCTTTTCCCGCTTCCTTTCCTCTCCAATAACAGAAGCAATCGAGAACTGAGAACACAACAATCTCTCATCTCTCTCTCTGTGACATATTGATATGGCTGCTTCTGCTTCAAACTCGACCCTTCACTCACCCACCACTCCCAACACCACCTTCGTCCAAGCCGATCCTTCCAACTTCCGCGCAGTCGTTCAGAAACTCACCGGCGCCTCAGATGACCCTTCCGCCCCTAAACTCCCCCTCACTCTCCCCTCGCGCCTCGCGGCGGCGCAGTCCCACCACCGCCCAGTCGGCGGCGGCGAGGTGATCGGCCCAAAGAAGCCGAACTTCAAGCTCCACGAGCGGCGCAACGCCGCCGCGAAGAAGCTGGACCTCCCCATCGACAGAGCCATGAGCATGATGATGATGACGAGCCCTACGTCCTCGGTGGTTCGAAACAGAACACCAACAACGTTGGAGAACATGAACATGATGATGATGATGATGGGCTCGCCGGTTTCCCCACTGGAGTTTGTGGCGCGTGGAAGTCCACGCACACCGCACGAGGAGGAAGAAGAGAGAGCGATAGCGGAGAAAGGGTTCTACTTGCACCCTTCCCCTCGAGCTTCTCAACCTCCTGAGCTTTTGCCACTCTTCCCTTTGCATTCTCCCACTCACAACAACACCACCACCAATTCCTAATTAACCTTTTTTTATTATTTTATTTTTTTGTGAGGATTTTTTTTTTCTTTTTAATTTTACTGGTGCTATGGAATTAATTAACTAATTGTCAGTTTGATGTGTATTTATTATTTATGTTTGAATAGAGCTTATGTATGTATGTATTTTGTGGAAGGAGAGTTTATGAATGTGAATGTGAATGTGTAGGTGGGAAGCGTGACTGTTTTTGTGTTGATTCTACGTTAAGAAAGAAACTTTGGTTTAGCATAACACAGCAGATATTTGCCTTTCTTTTCTTCGTTTCTTAATGGCCTTTTTTCTTTTCTTTTTAACGTACACTATATGCTATGCTATGCCATCTTCAGAATTCAACAGTAGTTCACTTTTTAGAAGCAATCACTGCTTCTGGTTGAATCCGACAAACATACGGCTCAATAATGTACTCTAAGACAGACATACTATAAACTTGAAAATAAATAAACAAAAAGTTGACTTATATCTACATTTAATTTACCGGCGGTGGGTGTATAATAGAAGAGATTCATCTTTTAAAATATGACTTATTTAAATCGAATACCTTAATAATGTTTTAAACAGAAAAAGAAAGTAGGCATTAATTCCACCTAAAAAAATAAAAGAAAGTAGGCATTAATAAAAGTTAGTTGCATGACATATAATATTTGCAAATTTTCTTTTTTTAAATACAAAACTCATTAGAAAAAAGTTTTTTGCATGACATATACTCTTGTTAATGAATACTTGTCTCGAATCTTAACTTTTAACTTTCAATTTTTCTTCTTCTTTAGTACGTTTACTTACTAATTTCACTTATTTACATTACTTAATTTTGTCAACCATTAACGTAAATTGTTTCATAACTTAATATATAATTAGTGAACTCTCTTATAAGAGATCTAAAACACATTTTCATGATCGACATTTTACTATAGCTATTTTTTTTGAAAGAATTACTATAGCTAATTACACTCTTTTTTTTCTTCCTAAAATTAAACTAAGGTAAAATTGTTCCACTTTGAGGGTAGTGTAGCAACAATAAATAAATAAATAAAATTCTTATCAGTTCATTTTCATCCCCAATATGGATATACTACTCTAAACTAATTTCATAGGAACAAGGTATAGGGTCTCTCGTTTTAGTTAGACTACACAATCATTACCAATGCCCATTTCACAATCATTGCACCACCAACTTATTACGTGTCTTACGTAAGAATACAAAGGAAAATGCGTGTTCTTAATTTAATTATTAAGCAAATGATAATCGTGTTTTAGGTATTAATTAAGAAACTAAAAGAAGAATTTTTTTATTAAGAAGAATAAATGTGAAATTCACATATGCTCTATAATTCAAGATAAAAAAATCTTAATATTTCTGATATTGTTATTATATTCAGATAAACTTTTATGTTGAGACAACCTTATTTATGATCAAAATGTTGCTTGCAAGACTTTTAGCTGTGCGGTTGTTTTTAGAAAATATCAATAAAGTCTTTCTGACATGAAAAAATTGTACATATATGCAAAATTCAAAGAATCGAACGTGTTTGATTTTGATATGAGAAGATGCTAATACAAAAGTTGAATTAAATAAGAATTATTATCGTCTCATATTAATAATTGGCTCTCCCCTCTACCAAAGAGAAATGATACAACAATTTTTATCTTTTTGTGTCGTATTATCCATTTTATACTATCTCTCTCTCTCTCTCTTCTATGTTTCTCTCTTATTTATATTAATTGCTATATGTTTATTATACGAATATAGTTTCTCTTATACCATCTATATAACTACTGAAATTGTAGTTTTCTGAATCATAATGTTCAAATATTTCATCATATAATGTATGTTTTGTTAAAAAAGAATCTAACTTATACGTTTCTCAGAATGTAATACATATATATAATATTTTTTTTTCATTTTGATATTTGAGAATTCGTGCAGATAAGAAATCAAAGACGCCGATAATGGTGGAGCCTCGTTCATATATGTATGATGGTAATTTTCTGCAGCAGGATTATGTCGGTTTTTGCTTCTGTGTAGGATTCTTTAGTCTGCATTTGTACTTCTTTGTTGCAAAAAGTATTTTAATGTATATCTTAAAAACTAAACAGAAATTGACACATCTCAAATAATTCGTGTAACTATCTTTTTTTTTATAATAATAATAATAAGAAACAGCCTTTTTTTCATTTACTTATCTATATATTTAGCGTATCATAGACAGACCGACATGATCAAAGTATTATATTTACTATTTTTTTAAGGCTATATATATATACACACACTCTTGTAACAATTATTATGTTTACTATGTTATGCACAAATACAAATAATCAAAATGCATAGTAGCTAGTCAGCAATAAAAAAAGAAAAATGCATACTAGTAAGTAGTAACAGACAGTCATACACTCGCTTGAGTGGAAATGTGGAATTATTGTTTGGTTTACAGAGTTATATAAATTTAAAGATAGTAATGGGTTAAATAAGGTAATCAAGAATCACATGACAATTTAAAAAAAAAATGTATATTTATCTTTTAATTTTCATCATTTAAATGAGATATAAGGATGCATATTTATTATTGTTATTTTTTATAAATAAATAACTCAATGTTCCTACCCAAATAACTATGGTGTGCGCGCGTGTCTCTCCCTCCCTCTATCTATCTATAAAGGCTACAACTACAAGTACATATTTCCGTTTGAAAGTGATATCTTTGCTTCCACAAATTTCTAATTATCGAATATTTCTGGTCACCTGCTTTTATCCATTGGGCTGGAAAAGTAACGCATGAGTTCTAATCTTTTGTTATGTATGCTAACACGATTCGGACGTGTTGATCTGATAATGAGATCAACTTAGACAAATGAACTTTTCTCTCTTCACTTGTATTATGATATACTATCCAACTCTAGCAGAGAAAACAATCCTTGAACTGTATTCTTTCCCTGATTTTTTGGGTAACTTCTCATAATTTAGGGTCCTACTTGTGATCAAATCAGTAGCAGGGTCTCAAAGATGCATGCATTTAACCCTAGTGATATTAATTTTCCTTATATTGTGTCACAGTTTGCTCTTCTCAGTCACATCAATTAGAGTTATTTCGTCATAATTTTATGAATTCTATTTGCATCTATACATTTTTCTTGGAGTATATTTGGATAAACAATTTTAATTGAGAAGAAAGTAATTTATTAGAGAATTTAAAATTCTTTAATCTAAAATTTATTTTTTGAATGTTTTTATATGAAAAAATTACTTTTTTTGAAATTTTAAAACAGAATTTTAAACAATTAAAAATGTGAAATTTTAATTTCTTCTAAAACCTAAGAAATTGAAATTCTCTTCTGTCGTTGACATTCCCAATGCCGCCACAAGGACCTGAAGTTGCCGTTGTCGTAGTAGAACACCAACTTGGTGATGCCGCTTCCTCTGCTCCCATCGATGGATGTGGCGGTGGTGGTGCAATAGGTGATCCCGTTCTCAGAGCTGGAGAGGCTGAACTGCATCAGGAGCAGGAGCGGCGGGATGGTGTACAAGGTGGTCCATCTCACCATTGGACGCGCGTATGCGCTGGAGGTGATATACGGTCACCACGAGGAGTCGGTGCGGTAGCAGATCCACCAGAAAATCCAGATCCTTCATGACGTGGATGATCTGAACGTAGTGAAGTGCCACGAGATGTATGATCAGAACAACGATATCCAGGTGTGGCTAGAGTTCATGGACGGAGGGTCGCGGGAGGGGAAACACATCCCGTAGGAGCATCAATTGGCATATCTGTCTCAACAGATTCTGTGGGGGCTGACGTACCTGCACCTGCAGCATATCGTGTACAGGGACATCAAACCCTCAAATCTGCTGATAAACTCGTGGAAGCAGGCGAAGATCACTGACGGGTCGAATTCTGAATCATACGAAATTTTGAAAATGAAGAAATTTAATATTTTTATTCAAACACCTAATTTTGAAAATGAAAAAAGTTTAATTGAAACATTTGAAATTCTTAAAATTTAAAATTATTTAGAATTTTAAATTGCCTCATCCAAACATACACTCAAAGTAATTAGAGAAGATGTAATTTCTCTAGTTTGATTACAAATCACGATAGTTTTAGTACAATTTCACTTCTTTTAAGTGAATAAGTATATAAAAATATGTAAATGTTATCATGAGTTAAATGATCTTATCTCGAAACTAAATGTTTAACTACTATTTTTGCTAGGTATTTTTCTCCCTCTTTTTCTAAGTTATTGGGATGGAAGTTCATTTTCCCATTTACGCAATTGTTTGGCAATTATTTTTGACACATTTTGACCTAGATGCTCAAAGCAGAGAATAGTCACAAGCAAATTTTGCTTAATTTAATGCAGCTAATTATCTAAGATGGGGAATTCAAAGATCTTTATTGAAACCACCAAGAATATGATATCGTATGACATTTTTATTGCAATTGGAGGCTTTCATGTGACTAATTGGAAATACATATACTTTATTAAAATGATGATAACGAAATCATGTTCCACTTAGATTCTGTACAATTGTTGTACTCATCTATTCATAATAATTTACAGCGAATTTTGTGGCTTTGTTAGTGATTGAACAATTAAACAAGCTCATCCCCCAGCATCCAACCAAAAAAAGAAGGTACATATCATCTAATGTGATATAAAATATTTTGAAGTAAATCACTCCAATAACTTTGGCCCTTTTTGATCCTCTCCTTTTTGACAAACAATGTTTAGAAAGCCCACCATCCAAAAGTCATAAACTGATATGATTCACCATGATGACTATAATGATTGCTCTGTGTTTTCACCTTCAAGCTATTCTGCTATGCGGTGGTTATAACCCACTTAGATGTGATGTGCCTCAAATTTGTTTGGCAAATTATTTAAATATCTTCATAATTAAAGTAGAGCTCTTCCCTACGTGGTATTAGACTCCTGTCTAATCCAGAAAGAGCAAATGAAATCAATAGTATTTATTGTGTTATTCACAATGGGATTAACTATATATGTGACGTGACTGATGTGGTTAACTATCATAATCTTCACAATGGGGTTAAGTGTTGTTGAATTTTATTTTGCAGTTGGTTTGGACCATGATTTGCTTCCCACATTGGGTCCATTAAAAAGACCTCATACCCTTGAGCTGGTTCACAAAACTAAACTTCCATGTCTTTCTAGTTGTGGACATATTCAACAAACATGCTCTGTATTTGGATTCCAATTGTTAACTCAAGAAAATGACTGAACGCTAAATGTTGCCACCACTTCTTGAGTCATGCGTCAACCTTAAGTCATAATAATACTCATAACCACGGAATTTATTAGCCAGTTGATAACAAATGCATAAATATTTTGAGCGTTGAGGTAAAAAGAAATAGCAATCAACACAACTGAAGAAATATTTTAAAGTTGTAATTTACTGTTGAAGTACTAATAGTTAATTTTAGTTATTTTTTAAAGATATGATACCGCACTGGACTTGTTTCAGTTTGACCCTTAATCACAAATTTGAATTTGAGTTTAGATATGAAATTGTGTTGAATACTTAAAAGAAATTTTTTATTATTTATAATAATTCGACTTAAATATAATTATTTTAAGCCAAAAATATATGGGATTTATGTGGAAAAAAAAAAGAAAAACTTTATGATAATAACTAGTTGGTAACCCGTGCTAAGCACGGGATCTTTGTTATATGTTTAATTTTTTGAATTTAAAATTAAATTTTATAATGAGTCTAGTAAATGCAAGTTAACCTTAGGTAAGAGATAATTGATTACTTGACATGATATTGAGTCTGATTACTAATAGTTATAGATTTGAACACCCTTGATAACCCTTTCAATAATCAATAATATTCCAGCAGTCAGTTTTTCACGGTGCTTATGCAAGACTTCGATGCATATATGGCTGTTAGCTATGTGCAGTTTAGTGGTCTATATGACAATTACTGAATGATATGTCTATATAATATAAGCATAAATCTTTGTGGAAATATTCCTGTCAAACATCAAGAACTAAGGTTCAGAGTTGTCAGATTTAAAAAATTAGCGAAGGATTTTAGCATTGTGATAAAAAAAGAACAACTAAGAGGTTCTCAAGGCTGGTCAGTGAAGAATCAAGGTGTCCTGAGATTTTGCAGTTTGACATGCTTAGTTCTTCAAGACTAAGCAGTGTAGCAATGGATTGTACCATTCCTGTCCTCGTGTAGGTATGATTACAACATCCATGTACAATTGCCTAATCCTGCTGAAGTTTTGGGCAAACTTTTATTGCTTTATAGCCTCAAGCTTCGGTGGTTGTCTAGTTGAATAAGAATAAAAGGGATATAAATTTGTTAATACTTATTTGTAGGTGCTTATTCTCAATTTTACTTTGCTTCTTTATATTCTGATATATGATTCATTACAATGGAAAGTTGCAAGATTGGTCACACTTCGCTAAGTGTATGTAGCAAGATTATGATTTTCTTCATCCATTTTCTAATGTCTAATACTTTAATTCAATTTCAATCTTTCTTTTTCCTAGTCATTGCAGACCTTTTGCCAAGAGATGAAGTTTCTTAGAATGAGCATGTCAGCAATCCTCTCAGAATAGCCAAAATACCCAAACCTGTGAAAGAGACATATAATGTCAATAGCTTATCAGATGCTAGCAGTGATCCGATGAAACTCTCAACTTCCTCTTCTCAAATAATGATTACAAACTGGCCCCAAATAACTAAGTGACCCACCTAAAACCAAGGTTACAGATGTTCCAAATGACATGTTACAAACAGTGGTTGCCTGTCAGTTGGGAAACTTGCAACAAACGAAAAAATTGTTATATAGGAGATGGTACAAAAATTTTAAAAATGCATTTCAGTGATTAGAACAAGACTAATCTAAACATAATGTTTGCCATGTGAATCAGGTTTTTTTAGCTTGCAAGTAGTATTTTTTCCATTGAAAATCAAGAAGTATATTGGTTGATGCTTTGATAAAATATTTGCTACAATTGAACATTATTTAAATACTAACTAACAATGATTAAAAAGTTGCCAATCAACTTTTTATTGATAAAACAAAATTTCCAAGTATCAGAACAAAACCTACTATATTAGAGAATAAACAAATCCCGAATGCACTTATTATATTGACAAAAAACAAAATGAATTGAATGACCAAAATTCTAGGCAATGAAGTTATAAACTATTAACAATATGATGTCCATTGTCCAGAGCTTTGGCCAGACAAACACTCAGATGGAGAGACTATCGGTTATTTATTTCCTAACTCTATTCAACGAACTGAGGCACAAATGGACTGTTGATTGTACAATTCTGTGACTCCATTTGTGATCTTCTGCCTGTTTTTTCTCCTCTTTGAGACAACTATAAACCCTTCACCATCTCCATTCTTATTTTCAGTAACACCTAATTTCTCTTGCTCATCGCTATCATTGGAAGGAGGCACTTTCTTATTCTTTTCTTCATCTCCATACATAATGTTTACGACAGCACGGTCTTTGCTTATTTCATCAGAACAACTTTCCAAGTTCTCAATTTTTCCTTCATCATCCTTAGACTCATTCACAGAATCAATATTTTCCCTGACAGATTTCACTAGAAAACTGAGCAATATCTGCCTTGCTATCTCGGATTTCTCAGATTCAGAAATACTGTTTTTTGTGGAGCTCCCCTTGATTTCAACAAAATTTTCATCTAGCTTGTTTTTTTCTGACATGCCTACATCACACAGAGAGTTATGCTCATTGGAAACATTTGAATTGGCATCCTTGGCTTCTATTTGAGAAGCACTTCTGGGAATAAACTCTGGCGCATGTGGATTCATTATTCTTGGAGACCCAAATCCACTTCTTTCTTTGATAGAGGTTTGACCTTTAGTAGAACCATGTTTCATGCGAAAAGTATAGTTGGTTCTATAATACAGAGGTGATCTAGGCCCACAAGGGATCCTAGCAACAGCAGGGGGAAGCACAGGCTCCATGTGCATGCCTTGACTAACATCTGTATCATACATGCTTGTGAAGGAAGCTGAATTTAGATGGTGAGACATGGACAACATTCCTGGATTGAAAGGTTTGGCTGCAGCCGAAAGCTTACTGCCATTTGTTTCTGTAGGTTTTTCCTGATCAGAAGCACAAACCTTTTCAAGTTCCGATCCATAACTTTCATGTTGAAGTTCAATTTCACGAGTTTCCTCTGTTTCATCATTCTGAAAAACTGTATTAGTTATGGAACTTTGGCAGGTACCTTCATTTATTGATGTCACAGCTGGATTGCCACATATCTCATCTTCAGCATTAACCTTGTCCATCTCAGCCTTTTCCAACAATGGCTTTAAAACAGTTCCTGGTGGTGCTAGAGCAACTTCTTTGTAGGATATAGACTTTGAGGCCAAGGAACTTAGAGCCGGAGATGAAATTTTGGACACAGAAGCTTTTGTTGAATGATCAATAGAATCCTCATTCAAAGTTAAGTTTCGAGATTTTGATTGTCTAGATGGAGATGGCATGTCTAACATGACTTTTGGAACTCCTCTTTGTGGTGGCGAAGTAATCTCATTCCTAGAACTGCCTTCCCTGTAAATGTAATTATTAGAACCATTAACGCTGAGCTTTGATAGGTGAGGTCGCTTTCTGTGTCCAAACTTGCGGTTAGCAGCATTTCCTGACCGCCCTTTTGAATTGGCTTCTTGCCAACCGTCATCAGATGATGCCTCAAAAACAGGTTCACTTGTCACTGGTCTGTATCTAGTGAAATCACCATTTTCTTTCTGTACTTGAGAATCAAGTTTTCCATTTGTTTCTTCTATTTTGCCTTCTATCATACTTGGAGCATCTTTTGAGTTATCATAAAGAATGCTCTCATCGGCTATTGCATCATCATATTCTTGACTGTTGTCATCACTCGTTGAGAGTATCTGGAAAATAAAAGCTACAAGTCAAATACAAAATATGGTAAATGATGTCAAAGGTTTTCAAAATTACTTCCGATTTGAAATTAAACTATTATAGCACTTCACCTAGAACTATAAGCTAACTCCAAAAGAATGTAATAGATTGCATGCCGTTCAAAGTTGACTTTAATAAAGGTAAAAACTTCCAAAATCTTTGGAACATAGTCTTCTTGTTTCCCTTAAGGACAGTGTGATGTGGGAAATGAAACTGGAACAAGAGGTATTTAATCAAGAGTTATCATAGCATATCATGAGAACATAGTATATATTTGATCAAATTAGTACTGGATCCATTGGTTACAAGCAAGTCACCACAGGAAATGCTATCTAGTTACTTTTGAGATAAACATCATATAGAAAAATATTTGCCCACCTTTGCACGCCTCTGTTTCCTCCAAGCATCATTTCCTTTTGGGTCGGGACTAATAAAATCCAGGAGATCTGACACACTGCATGAAAGAGGTTAAATATATATGTACCCTGAAATATAACCTGTTTGAAACACAGTAAATGGGGGATACCATGTTTAGTACCTCAGGTGACCTTTACTTGCAATGGATGCATCAGGCTTTGGAGTTCCATTTTTAGCTGCTTCTTGCTGCTCTATGGCTTTTGATTCAAAATACTCAAGCCATGCGGCAGCATCCTGCATTGGGAAAAAAACTTTCATGAAAAATGGTAACATTAGACAAAACAATCTATCAATCCCCATATTTTGCCAATGCGTAGTTCAATCCTAGGACCAATATTTTTTTTACTTATTCTAGTACTACTATCAGAAAAGGAAATGACCTGTGTACGAAGATCTTCTGATCCAAGTTTTGCTTGAAGTATCTTTAGTGTAGTTTGCTCATGTTGCACACTCAGAGAAAATGCATCTATCAATGAAAGAGCTATAGCTATGGCGTGATAGCTTGCGGCAGTCTATAACATGGAAAATACTGTATAAAGAATTGTTCCATCCATGGGGGAAGAAGGGGGGGAGAGAAAGAGAGACCTGTATATGATCTGCTCCTAACAATCTTGTGTTGCATTTAAGAGCTTCATGCAAGTATCTGAGTGCCACATGAACATTTCCCATGGCCTCTTCCATCATAGCCACATTTATATAAGTTGCTGCTGTGTTTGGATGAGACAGCCCACATGTAAAATGTAGAAGGAATAGAGCATGATTAACATACCTGTCAAAAGATAGATTTAGATCAATGAGAAAATAGTAATTTCAGAATAACAAGCAGAAAGTCATAACTTAAACATCTAAACCAATTCAATAAAGTTGAACTTACTTCAGAGCCAACTCAATGTGTTGCAGACGATAATAAAAGACAGAAAGATCCCCATAGCTTTTCATAGTGTCAGGGTGGTCAAGCCCAAGCTCTCTCTCATTTATATCCAAGGCCTTTTGCTGATAGATGGTGGCCTAAATAAAGAAAGAATAATAAATAAATTAATATTTTCCTTCAAACAGGTGCACACAGCCATGCAGGATGCAGCACTTCCTCAAGTGAAGTGCATGCATAAAAACCAATCATATGCAAGTTCAGCAAGTCTATAACATTTTTCTCCTTTTCCTTTCTTTCATCTCTTTCCCCTAGTAGCTTGAGACAAAAGAAACAATATTTTCCCCTACTAGCTGTGACATAAATCTGAAATATTCTTTACCTGGTTAAAATCTCCAGTGTGGTAGAGAACCACAGCTAGAAGACTATATGCACTTGCAGTATGTCGATGGTAGGGTCCACAAACAGCCATCATCTTAGCTAATGCCTGCAATATGATAGTATTGTCAAAGCACTGCGCCACATTTATAACTAGTAAACTTAGACATGATGCACCATGTAGAGACTGATGAAAGTAATTTGTACCTTTGTTCCATAATTCACAGCATCCTCAAGCTTTCCTTTATCAAGAGCAATTTTGGAAGACTCCAATAAATTGCGTCCATCTATTGAGGAGCACCCTACATGCTGTAAAAAAATTTGATCTTGTTTGTAAATGGTTCAATGAGATGAAAATTAATGAATTATACATAGAATATATTTTGGGGGGGACTATTACATAAACATGATCTCACCTTGCAAACAGGAATCAGGCTGATAATATCATTTTCCCCAAAGGGCTTACTGGACTCCATGTCATAATCTCTTGGAAACAATTCCAATCCAACCTGAGAACAAAAACAATTGCAATAAATAAAAAGCTTCATGTAAAAAAAATAGAACAAGATGACAAGATGCTGATACCTTGTGACAGAGCCCTCTGAGAATTGACAACTTCCTTAAATGTTGAAATTCATCATTTAGTGTCCACCCAAATCTTTTGGACAAAAACAGACGTAACCATTGAATTCTGAGGTTATGATCATCACTCAAACTTTGGTTGCCGGTATCTTCTGATCGAGACCCACCAAGTAAGAAATTCAGTGTTGATGCAATGGCTGAAGATAGATCAGCTACATTGTCAACAGAGGCAATAACTGCTTTAAGTAGATGCTTGAAAGCTCGAGTGATCATCTCATGAATACAAAGGGATTGTATGTGTGGCAGATTCTCTGAAAGTTTAACCTGATTCACACAAGAAATTAGAACCAACAAAAGCAAACTATATTATCAACTAGCTTTAACCTGATTCACATTAGTTCAACTAGCAAGGTATTTAGACTACAATAGCAGCTTTCAAGCAGTAGATGGTTGGAACATTGTAACATTCTTCGTAGAGATGCTTAAGAGATAGAAAGAACATTACTAATACTAGATCCAGAAGGGTCATCCTCAGTTAGAAAAGATGCTTCTAGAGGAAGCAAAGAAATAGAGAAAAGCATTCTCACCACTTTACCCAAAGATCGCATCTGTAATCCTCTTAAATGCATAAAGTCAGTCAGTGTACGACCATCAACTGGAGAAAGTTCAAGTGATCCAAAGTCCATAGCCTAAAAAAGTGATAAATTTGGTTCTTAATCATGTCTAAAAATTGGGTTATTCAAAGAAATGCAAAAATCCTTTTGAGAAATGTAATGTTACCAGCGTTGGCAAGGCAACTTCATCATAAAACTGGTGCGCCATGCTGATAAGCTCATCTACTGACTGTTGCAAGAAGAAACTAATTGAAATAATAGGTACAAGACATATGTAGGATGCATTATCATAGACATAGGAACATAAATATCACTCAACACAAGCTAAAATATAGAGTAAAAAAAAATAAGGAAATTGGAAAATGACAATATCACAAGATGTAACAAAGGTACTAGTTATTTTTTTTTTCTTAAAAAAAAAAAAAGAAAAACAAGTAGCAACACGAGAATAAGCCAACATGAAGAAGCATCACAATCTTCAAAATATTCTACAAACCTTTGTGTGAAGACCAGTTCCAGATTCTTTGAGACGCAAAAATGATTCTTCAGAAAGTAGTTTCTCTAACTCATTAGAGTTACTTAAGTCATCATTGTTTGGCTCAACTTTATCAGAAACATCATCCATGTTTGAAAGTCTAGAGTCATTTTGCTCGCTAGAATCTGCACCATCTAGATTATTTGATTTCTTCTCTCTCCTCTTCAACAATTTAAATTGCTTTCCAAGACCTTTAACAGCTTGTTCAACATCTTTGCCATCTTCTTTGTTTTTGGAACCGCTATCTGTTGAAGTTTCATGTTTTTGTAAATGCTGAATCCAACAGGAACCAAGTTCCCATCGAATAGACCTTTTTGAAGCGCTTGGCCCCCCCTTTATCTTTTCCATACATTCTTGAACCACCTTCTTAACAAGGACTTTAGAAGCATCTAAGTCATCCGAATTTGATAGGGATGATAAAGTCCCTTCTAATGACTCAGCTCCAGACTTGTGAAGCAGTACCCTCAAACTGCACACATCATAAAAATGTGTCAAGCATCATCATCACGAATTTGCTACTAATATTCATCTAGATGGGTGACACTGCTTGCATTGTAATGCATCTAATCAACCAATAGAGAAAGAAAAAATAAAATGTTTCATAATATGTAACTTAGAAGTCCTACCATTTTCAGATCATCTACGTATAACATTTATGGAATAGTTTATTGTTCAAACCTGTTGATGTTGAGGGCATTTGCCCCTCCATCTGGCAGATCATCTATCTCAATATCCCGAACTTTAGGCATCCTCATGTTCACTTTACCCACAACCTTTACTGTTGCAGTATATCCACAGTGGTGTACAACAACAACAGCCAACGAAGAAGTATCCTGCAATCAACAAGGTGGAAAAATGAACAATCACAAAATCACAATATAGCCTTGCAAGGTGGGTTATTTACTTACATGAACAATTACACTTTCATCTGCAGTCAACCCTTTGATTAAATTCTTCTGAGCATCCCCCTCAAGCATGCTAGATTCATCCAGTATAGAATCATACTTTGTATTTCCATCCTGGATATCACATTTGACTATAATGGATAAGTCTCCCACATGATCTTCATGCAGAACAGAACCCAGAGAAGATTTCAATTCACTCTTGGTATTTGACTTGGATTCCATGACATGTTGTATAGCCGCAACAGCCTTAAATATTGAGGTATCAACAAACTGACTGTGAAGCAGAAATGCTTTTCTATCTCTAACCACCCTCTCCTCCTCAGTTTTGCAAGGAAGGGAGGCCAGTATTGCAAAATCCGTTGCCCATGGTCTATGATCAAATTCACCATTTCTTTGATGGCCACCACCATTACCACCCCAGTTTTCATCTTCAGCAGGTAATGCAGGAAAGTTTGAAGGAGACTCGGCGACAGATGGAGGGACAAGCCATGTATTTGCTCGGAATCCATACGGAAGATTTCCAAACTGAAGGAGATATAAGTTGTTAGAGAAATACCTTTTTATAAAAGAAAGGAAAATAATCAATTTCATTTGATGAAAAGCGTACCTTATTACGTTCCAAAAAGGCTTTCATCAATGATTCATATGCCTGCGTTGATTAGTCATTTGTTAGAATCGCTAGCTAAAGCTTAGAACATCAAACTACCTAAGTACTTGCTCAAGATCAAATTCTATAACTAATTTTATGATAGCTTGACATGCAAGCTGATGTAGCGGGAGCAAAGGCAAATGAAAAGATAGGAAGGAGTTAAGAAATTTAAAAAGACAAGCAAATAAAAAAAGATAAACATACGTTAGCAAAGGCTCGGCTGAGCTGTTGGAGAAGATCAACCAAGGTGTGGCTGTGCAGAGAATGCTTCCCTACTGTGGAAAACCCTTTCTCTGAACCAACCACTTCTATTACCTTCCCATTGCATATTTTAACCTTCATTGTTCAATGTTCATGCATGCACCAACAACAATTTCTCACTTCAGATACATGCAACATGCAACAATCATAAACACTAACAGTTTAAGTAACAAGTAGGAAAAAAAAAACACAAAACCTGAAGCTGAAAGTAATCTCCTTTGCGCCTATCCTCTTCATCCTTCACTTCACATCTCTTCAAACCTGCAACATGTTTTCCATTATTGTTTAGCTTGTGACTTTCTCTTTATCTAAGAAAATTGGAAGAGAGAGAAAGAGGTACCTACGTAAAATGGGGGGAGAGAGGTGAGAGAAGGAGAAGAACTCGTAGAAATCTGAGAGCTTCGGCGTCGGGTGAATGGCTTTCATCCCCAGGTTCTCCGATATCGCCGACGGTGACGCCTCCGACGACGGTGACCCGACCCGGGATTCCCCATTCGGTGTCCCCGGTGGGCTCAAACTCGTCTTGTTCTGATTTTGGGCCTTGCCGTTTTTCTTGGGCCTTGACTCTGGGCTTGATACGCTCCGCTTAGGCCTACCGAACCTTGTTGTGCAGGCCACAATGTCCAAGACCCTCCGCACGTGCGCAATTGCTTGGGCTTCATCTGTGTAATCCTCTGTAACACAGTGGCACAAACACAAATATATAAGTAGTAAATAAGAAAATCTCATTCCCCAAAAATATAAAAGACTAAAACAAAGATTAAACTATCATTTTAATTCTTGTGTATAATGTCAGTATCCAAAATTAAGAATAAAAATTAAATAAGTCTATGAAATTGTAAACCATTAATTACATTATTCCAAAATTTAAAAAAATGTGTCTTACATATTAACATATATTTAAAGAGTAAATTATTAAGTTTAAAGATTTAAATAGATTTTTTTAAATTTATTTACTTTTAAGAAATAATGTGACAACAAATGACTTTTTTTTTTGTAAAACAAGTTACACTTTAAACGACAAAAAGATTGATTTTTACTCCCTATTAAAGCAAACAGTAATGCTAGCAACATAATTCAAAACAAATTGCGTGTAGTTCACCGTGACACTGATATTGGGAGAAAAAACTTAAAAATAATCGTGCGATAAAAGTAGAGGAAAAGTTACGTGATGCTTTTTAAATTTTAATCATTGTATAATCAGTTCTTTTTCTCCATAGTTAATGACTTCTAATTTTTCTCCTTAAAAAAAAACTAATTTTTTTATGTCAAAAATGTATTATCAGTGTAATCTTTTCAACGACTATTCTAAAAAAAAAATTTCCACGACTAATAAACTGAAATTTGAAAATTTTAAAAGATAAAAAGGTGTGGGTAACAAAAAAATATTTATTTTAACATGTTTCATTTACACAATTAATTAATCTTTTAAAATTCCTCTTATTTTGTTTTAAATTATTATTTTCATATAAACTCCAACACATAGTTATTATGAGATTGCGATTGCTAGAGCAAAGTGGGGTTTGGTGTTCCATCGCAATGCAACTTGAATAAATGATACCAACTATCCTGGGCGAATCATTAACGTGTATCACACAAAATTAGATTATCACCGATTATGAAAATGACAATAGTATTTTCCAAATGGCAATAAGTATATAGATTTTTTGATGCATTGCAGTTTTCGCTTTCATAAAACACCATAAATATATAACCAATTGGAAAAACAGATAAAGAAACCGCAGCGAAAGGTTTTTTCAATTTTATAATTTTATAATTTTTAATAAATGACATATTTTGAGCATTAAAAATTATTATTTTTCAAATCATTTTAATAATTGCCGTAAATACTTGACGCCCACAAAAAATGATTCGTTTATTTTGTTATAAAATATTATATTTTAAGAATTATTAAAAGATTAGATATTCTAAGGAGCAATGTCTCTTCCAATATGGTAGGTAATAAAGAGCACCCCAATCATGACTTTTATGCCAGGTTACTCCACATGTCTCTTTGCCTAAGAGAATATGCAAATGACTAAATATCTAAAAAGAAAAATATTTTTTTCAGTTTAAAGAACACAACATGAAATTAATATGTCACGTGATTTGTTGAGCAGACAATCCTCACACACTATTGTAATTATTATTCAAATGAAGACTGTGACATTAGTGTAGACAAAGTTTAATTCAAACCAAGACTTTGACATTAGTGTAGACAATGGTTAACATAAAATGTATTCCATAAAAATCCGTAGGTTTTCCCGTCTAAATTCATGCACCATTCTACTTAAAAAAAACTTGTTAAATTGCATTCAACTTCGTACCTACAAAATTTCCTAAAGTTTTATTTAAAAAAAGAAAACCGAATGTTTGGAAACATTGACTACAACTAAAATGGTAATACCAGGCAACTACTCCGACTCAACACTACTACCTTCATTATTTATATTTACCCCTTTTCGACCATTCGATCAGCATTAATTAAAAAAAATTAAAACTTCAGAGATTTTTATTTTCAATGCATAATTTGTGCCTAACTCTCTGCAAACTTATTGCCCTCTAAACTAAAATACAATAAAGTGCATTTAAAAGTCACTAAAATATATACCCAGAAACGGTAGATTCAACTAAATGCGCATGCACATAAGACACAATTGGTAGTTGGAACTGAATGACAAGTATGCTAAGTGCACCTACCTTCAACCATTCTTAGAAGACATGGCTTTAGGGTAACAACTTCCACTCTGTCATTTAATCTCTGCCCTTTGGCCTAAAGGAGGAACAACATTGAATCAGCATAGTAAATGTAAGAGGAAAATAAAGAAAGATGCAAGGGTTGGCAGATACGGAATAAAATATCATTAATCTAACAATAATGAAATAAAAAAGTTACTAATTGAACTATAAAAAAATGCCAACCTCATGAGATAAAGAATAGTTTGTGAAATGGCATGTCTCCACCTTCACAGCCAATAGTTTTCTTACATCAAGTATCTTATCGGTAGAGATACCCTTTGGAAAAATTTCATCACACAAATAGTTAGTGACATCAAACCCAAAATGACATGCAACAATTTTGGAGAATGTGAAATAAGATATGTACCTTCAACACAATCTGTGTGTCATATGGGGTGACCACAATGATGTCAACAAGAGAAGGTGCCGCTGCTGCTACAAACACAAGAAAAACAAAAAGTTGGAGAAAGCTAATTTATATAAGATTATTTCGAGCAAAAGGAGGATACATCAATATCTGATATATATAGTGATGTTCTGTATCCACAAGTGAAAAAGATTGTAACCTTTCTCTTCCTTTTTCTTCCTCTCAGCCTTTGCTTTATTTGATTTCCCTTTTCCTGATCGTGGGGGCATTTTTTTCCTTCTTTTTGACACTGCCACACAAAAAACGCAAATTTGGACAGAAATTACTAGGGAAAACTCATTAACAATCCTAAACTCAATTGCTGAAAGAGGTACTACTGTACTAGATAGGAAAAAACAACACTGAGTGACTGATAAAGTTGAGGGAAAAGAAAAAGAGAACGAAGAGAGTGAAGAAAAAGAGAGCAAAGAAAATTTACGTTATAGTGAAGAGAATGATATATTGTTGTGTAAAATTGTTTAGAAGAAAGTAGGATAAGGGTCATCGAGTTTTAACCTTTTTCAGGGCTTGAGAGCAATTGTGGCCTCTCCTTGTTGCTAATAAATTGATAGCTTCTTCTTCTTCTCTCTCTCTTTGTTTTTTTATGAGTGAATAAACTTATAAGAAAGTGTGAGGTGGGAATGCACTTGGGCAAAGGCTAAAGACAAAATGGACAGTGGAAAGGTAAATTGACCGTTGATTGTTTGCCACGTGGCAGAAAAGTGTGTGGCAGTACATTTTTGTTTTATCACATGTTTGGACCTTCAATTGGTATCCTTCTGTGCAGAGTATCTGTAGACCGTTGATCTGGTATCTCATAGAGGTTCAAGGCCAAGTACCTTATCATTGAACCCCGTGCAGCAAAGCTTGTCATCTTCTCATTGGTTGCTAGTAATTGTATTTACTATTTAGTCAATCATTTATATGCCTCTCTTTTTTCTCCCTACCTTCAATCATTTTTCGCTTTATTTTGGCATCTTATACTATCAAAAATGGAATATGTAACATTACAGGAATCTGGAAGTAAAGAAAATGAAGAAAATAAATAAATTAATAAAAGAGTTATGTATTCTCTTATTTGATTTTTCATCTTCTAAATTAAACCATATATGGGTATACTTTTCGATATTTAGTTTGATTTTATATAGAAAGAATTAAAATGTATATAAATATATAGTAAAACTTACAAAATCATTTCTCTTTTAGCAAAAAAAAAAAGGATGAAATAGGTAAGATACTTAAGAAAATTGTATCATTTTTCTTATTATTGTATTGGTGTGAAATATTCACCAATTTTACTACTAATTAATATCTGTCAAAAAATCTGATTGATCATTTTTAGTATGATATTGTTTTTCAATTACATTTTTTTTTCATTCACAATGTTAGAATTTCAAATTTTACTTAAAAGAACCAAGTCTAAGACCACTCAAACCAATGATTTGTTAATAAAAATTATATCATTTTATGAATCTTTTTGTATTAAAAAGTGTCAAATCTTGCTAATAAGTGTTTTAAAGATACTAAATAAAAGTATTAAATGCATTTTATTAAATATTTAATTATTTCAAAAATATGTATTTAAACACATTTTTATAAAAGATATATATTTAATGCTTTTATTGAAATAATTAAATATTTAATTATTTCAAAAACATATATTTATAATAACATGAGAGAGAGTCATAACTAATCCTGTCTAATTAGTACAACTTTATCATATCTCATCCCTTCAGAACAAACAATGAATTATAACATGATATGATAACTATCATATCTCATCCCTTGTATCTTGGTCATCAAATGGGTCCTAAAATCATATTGAATTGTTATAGGGACTAAAATTAGCATTTCAAAATATTTTAAAGAAACAAAAATATATTTTTTGGTTTGTCATATATATTTTTCTTTATAGACAATCATGTTTAAAATATAATCAGACACTATATACAAATATGCATGTTCTCTAACATATATTTGAATTGTAGTTTAACATGAGAGGGACTAATTGCTTTTAATTATGAAAAAAAACATTTTAATTGTCTCTACAATGTTGTTTCTCTCCTTTATATGTGTTAATTAGAAGATAAAATTAATATTATCTTAAACTTTTAAAATAACAGATAAAAAAATATTTCTTCTCCAAAATAAAGGATAGAATAAAATAGGGAAAATATTAACTGCTATCTAAAAAGACTAGTTAATGAAACAAAATAAAATAAAATCATTAAAAATTTATTATCATATGGAAAATAAAAAAATCATTTAAAGGCATAATAATTAAAATATTTAACATAGTATATTCAGTACTCATTAGTTTTCATTAAATCCACCACCTTAATCATTCATACCATTTCTTTTCCCCTCTTAAAAGACATGTCAAACCAAGCAAGCATAAACTTCAACTTCAATTTCCTGCCTGATAATGATGTAACTTTGGGTGATTAAGGTGATTGATCTTCTCAGACGTAATCATTAGGTGCAATTACCGTTCATTTGACTTCAATGATAACCGTCTAAATTAAAATCGATACTACTAAAATTTATCTGTTCAACAGATATAAATATGAAATGAACAACTAAATATTTATAAATTTCAGCGACTAGAACTTTTTTAAATAAAAAATAGTTTGATTAATTTTTTAATCAAAATAATTGAAAATATAAAGTAACCTAGAGAGCAATCAACATCAAGGAATCATATATTTGTAGGTATTCTGTGCACTATAAGATATACAAATATAATGGATTGGTTAGCAATTGTCATACGAACCAAGATTATTTTACATGTACACTAACTTTTAGTTTAGAGCAGGGACTAAAAACGTTTATAGAAATTTATGAGGATGATCGTCAAAGTTTGTTTTCAGAAACTAAAAGCATAAATTGACCAAAAATAAATAATCAGAGAGATATTAAAAAAACACGACTTAAAAAATACATGCACAAACTTTACATTTTGATTGCTTTAAGGAGATGAGTTGTTTCAATAAATCATTTTTCACATTATTTTTCCTGTTATATGGTTTTTTAAATCAAAATACATTTTGTTATTCTGCTATAAAACTTTGGAATGAAAATAACGTGGATGGATAGTAAATGAAACATATATCACATATAAAATTTTATATTAATTTAAAATTATTTGTTACCTATTTCATATAAATTAAAATTAATATAACATAAATATTTCAAAATATACTAAAATATAGGTTATTTAATTACCTTTTTATTGTTGTCCAATTTTTACAAAATTTGACATAAATAATCTTAGTAATACTTAGATATAATTCAATGATTTAATCAATAAAAATCATATTGTATATCAAATTATAAAAATGATATAATAGTTGTCAAAATTATATCATTATAATTTGATCTCTCCTCTTTATCTATCTATCTCTCTCTCTATATATATTAAATAATAAATGCACTTGTAGTATAAAAGTTTTTTATTTTTTCACATCTAATCACAATTTAATATGTAAAATAAATTTATTGATTTTTATAATAATTATCTTTAAAGTTATATTTATTGTAATATCTTAATTATTAATTGATTATACAAAAAAATTATGAGCAATGCAACCAGTGTTTATTGATTGATAGGTTAAAATTATAACAAAAAAGCATTATAAAAATGTAATTGCTTAATTAGTATGTCTCATATTCTTTATCCCTTGATGTAGTAAGAAGGTGAAATATAATTGCTTAATTTGAATGTCTCATTCTTTATCACTTAATGTAGTAAGAAAGTGAAAGAAATATTAACTCACCTTTTATTTATTTTCTCGTGCAACCATGCTACTTTCCTTTCATTAAACTCTTGTCTCACTCGCAACCATCCGTTTGCAAGCAACGTATCATGACTTCTGAATTCTGATTGTTTGATGGAAATGTAAAAAGTGCAGTCATGGCTATATATTACTACATTGTTTCTTAGAATCTTGTTTTGTTAATTAGGGCTGTGTTTCACTTTCTTACTACATCAAGGGAAAGAATATGAGACATATAATTAAGCAACTACATTTCACTTTCGTACCACATCAAGGGATAAAGAATATGAGAATAGCAGTTAAGCAATTATATTTTTATAATGTATATTTGTCATAATTTTAACCTATCAAAGATTCTTGGTAAAATTAGGAGTGTTTACAACTTATCCCGTTTCACTAACTTGGCTCTACCCGAAGTTTTTTTTGACAGATTCCGAATACCCCTGTTGTAAAGATGTAGAAATGGATGGAACAATTTTTAATGAAATAAAAAGAAGAGTGGCATCCTCCACAATTTTTCAAAACTTGTGTTTGTCTCTACATTTTCTTATTTTTTTTAAAGGAATAAAAGACAACATTAGTGGTTATTTCTACTAAAGTTCTCTAACGGCTTATTTAATTTTCCATTTGGAAATGGAGGACAACTTAATTTCAAGAAAGCTATAACTTTATTTGTTGACCAGCATTAAAAGAAAAATAAAATTAAGGCACACTAATTTTACAATTTAATTAAGGAAAAACTCAAGAATGCACTTCCAATCAAATAAGCACTTGGATCTCTGCAGGTCACTTAGATGTTGAAATCAGAAGAAGAACACTCTGAAAGCATCAACAACTTTCTCAGGCCTGTAAAAAATCCAAAGAGTATATTCTTAAGAAGTTGAAGAAAACATTTTATTATTCACTGGAATCCTATGTTAACTAAAGTTACTTAC
This sequence comes from Glycine latifolia, assembly GCA_013407115.1. Lineage (NCBI taxonomy): Eukaryota > Viridiplantae > Streptophyta > Magnoliopsida > Fabales > Fabaceae > Glycine > Glycine latifolia. The sequence goes on along the minus strand of CM023948.1, from coordinate 7,057,664 downwards.
CAGTCCTCTTGTGGCATATGACCAGCTCCTTCAATCAATTTAAGCTGGATTTGTGCTGGATTTCCTTTCTGAAACTGCTCTGCCACAGACTGGGGCAAGTACTTGTCTGATAATCCCCAAGCAAGTAGTATTGGTTTATCCCATCTGTGATACAAATTACAAAACTTTGTTATTGCTATAGGTTCATGGTAGGATTTTGATTTTACATCTCCTTCCCACAAATTGGAATTGGAGTTGGAATTGCATACACCCGTAACAAATCATGAATATGTTGAAATATCAACGTTGATTTTCTCATGAATGAGTAAGATTACTTATTTTACCTTAAGTAATTTTAGAGGAGTCAAATTGATAGTGTATACTATATACTATAATGTCACCTAAAAATATTCCAATTTCCCTACATGCAACTGCCAAACAGTAAACTTTATTCTTGTGTGAGGTATTGCCATTTAGATGTTGTGTTCCCAAGCCTTCTCTATCAAGAATAACTTATAATTTCTGAAAAAGTAAAAATAAAGCATGAGTTCTTGAGGGATCAAATTCAATACATATACCTGTCAGTTGCAAATCCTGCTGCTATTTCACTGAAAGTACCTTTGAAGTTAGCTTTTCTTGCAGCTTCAAGTAGAGCTGAAACCCAACATCAGAATCTTGATTATAACCAACACTAAGTCAGAAAAATTAGTTTTACTCGTGTTCATTACATAAATTTATTGTAAATAAACCTCAGATTTTCTAGTGACTGAGCTGAATATATCAGGCATAATAATTTTTCTTTTACATCAATCTGAACTTGGAACAAAGTAATTTTTCTTCACTACCTCCATATAGCATTTATAAACAACTTTTTTTTTTTAAAACTGTATTACAAGAAGAAAATTAAAGCCACCAAAGGCATGTCACCAACCAAATCCAGGTCCACTGCTTGCCAAATAAGGTAGCCGGTACACGTCAGCCTTTTCATTTTTCAGAACATAACTGCAAAATAATGCATCTATAAGAGCAAGCACCTCTTAATAAAATTATAATTTGAGGAACTAACTATATTCTTAATTCATTTAATGCTTTAACAAGAAAATTGTTAGCTCCAGTAAGTCATTGAAAACAACAATATTGACTGTGTATGCTGTACGCTCCATGCACTAAAGTAACAATATCACTTCCATGTCTTTGAGCAATGCATTAAATGAAGGACTAGGACGTTTGCATAAGTCTAACCCTTATTCCTTAACGAGGTGCTAAAACTTAGTATGAACATTCCTTGGTTTATAGTATAGGAGCAATATATTTATAAAGCAAGTCATAGGAAGGGCTAGATAGAGATGCAAAATTGGTAGTTTATATTCCTAAGCTAATTGAATTGTTCACTTCAATCTGTGCAACTCTATACAAGATATTTTCAGCGCTTTGAAAATGACATAATAAGTTGCAGTTTACAATTTCAATTTATAAAATTACCGGCCAATAGTCATGTACAATTTTTGGATACATACGGGCTACCTCCTTCAATAAACCGCTCAGCAATAATAGCATTCTGGCTTGTAAATTCACCATATAGAGGAATTCTAGAAAGACAAGAAAAGGCATCAAAGTAGTTAATATAGCATAAGAATCAAGATCAAACAGCCAACATGCTGTATATGACAAAAGCATCATTAAATTAAGCCATGCTGTGACATGTAGGGCATAATTTATGGCCAGACCACATATCATTCGTCCACAAAAAAATTTATAGCTAAGAAATGTCAGAGAACATTCTTAGTGCATGTTTGGGGTACTGTTCTCACCCTTCCAAAAGTAAGTTGAATATCCTCCAATAAAATTTCAACAGTAATCTAAACATAGCCTTTTAATTTTGTGACTCTCGTCATCAAGAGGGTACAACAGCACATGATTCCAGAGGTGTGGCAAAATATGATAGATCTATTTAAGGATTCAGTTAGGATTTTTATAATCAATTTCAATGGAATAGGAATGAGGGTGTTATTTAGTTGAAGAAATATTCAGTTACTGGACCCATGTTATGACCTTCAAGAAAATTCTCATTTACTATCTCTCTGGAAAGTGAACACAGTGCTTGTTCATAGTCTTCAGGTGATTGAAATTGAGAGATAAATCTAGGAAACTATAGTATAGATTTAGCCAAGAAATTTAGTTATGCATTCATTGGTACTGTAAGATGGAAACCTTAGCTTCTGAAAAAGTCCAGGAATGGGAGATGAATCTGTTAAGGGACTGTTTAGTATTGCTAGCTTTGATATCTTGCTTGAGTTCTTCAGTGCCCAAGTTAGTCCATATGAACCTACAAGAAATCCCTTAAGAAGAAGTGTGTCCATATGTTAGACACAGTATTTACTATTTAGTGATGAGTTCACAAAAATGCAACTAGAATATACATTTATTTCTAAGGTGCATCCTAGTATTGCATATGTAAATGTATTACATTATTTCACTCGTTTCACTGAATTTTTAATGCAAGAAATGTTACTAACTACCGATTGTGTTATTTATTCTTTAGGTACCTGAACAACTAGGAAAAAGGGAGATTTGACCCCCAGCACCTCAAGCAGCTTATCCAATGCATCATGGAACTCCTTTTCTATGAGAAATGAAAGAAAAGCATGAGTATGAATGTATGGGGTTTCTGGAAAAAATCTTCAAGATATAAGATGTTTTGATTATGAAACCTGAGTAATTAAAACCATATCCTGGCTGTGGTTTGTCACTGAAACCAAATCCTATCCAGTCAGGTGCAAAGCAGTGGAACCCTGCATCCGACAACTGTTTAAGAGGAGGGAAATTAAAATAAATAATAGCCATTTAATAGTATTAATCATTAGATACTGAAAAACATGTAATAAAGGTAAAATGACAATATAAAATCCAGAACAAAGAATGTTCAAGAACCCATTAGAGAAACATATTTTAGCCTGCTGATGATCTGAATAAAGAAGGGAACAATAAGTACTTCTCACATTGCATGAGTAATGAGTTACTTAAGCAGATAGGTAGGTGTTCTAGTAATAGTTACTACTTACTAGGTAGCATTAACAACATATAGATCATTATTGGCTACTCATGAGTTTAAGGGTTTTGAGAATTGGCTTATATATATCAAACAGTCAAAACCATTTATTCACCTCGGAGGATCATGTTTAGATTGTGACTCTTTCTCTCATGTCCTTCTTAAATTTTCTGTTTATCTTTACCCATGTTGTGTACAAAGCAGAAGTATATTACATAGATAGCATAATAACCTGAGACATGACAATTCGGTAGCTAAAAGATTGTGTAGGAGCCCCATGAAGGAAGACAATTGTTCCTCTTCTGCCATTTGCTGATCCTGCAAAAATAGGACAAGAAAAAACAACCAAAAGCATGTATTTTCCAAACATGTCCTAAACTTGAAAAATGAAAATTAGAAGCCAATTCCTCAGCAAAGAAATAAATAATACCAGTTTCTCTCACAAACCATCTTAGCTTGCCAGATTTAACATATGACCCATATTCCTTGCCCTTGTCTTCTATCCTCTAGCAACACAAAAACTATTACTACATTCACACTTAATGAATAGTATCATCACTATTCAATCAAACATAATAGTTGGAGAAACATCATGTCATGTCATGCATAAACAACACAAAATCTCCAATATCAAGACCGAGTGCATGTTTAGTTTTCAGGTGAAAAAGTACTTTTGAGGCAAAAGTAATTTCGCCAAAAGATCAGGATTCATGACCCTTGCTTTTGCTTAAATTTTGCTTTTATCCGTTAGATTTGGATTGGAACTCACTCACAACATTTCTAACTTCAATCCAAATATGCACTCAAAGGAACTAGGAGGAAAGGAAATAAAGATTAATACATATAGCATTTGTCCAACGTTGCCATCTTCAGCAGGGTTTTCAGGCAGTTGAATAGAACTGCGGCTAGAAGGGTTGTCAGTGACAAATCCAAAAGGGTTGAATGCTGGAGCATCTTTGTCCTTGGATTCATCTTTCTCTGTGGAGCTAGCTTTCACTGTAACAAATCTTCTAGTGGTTGATGATGTTCTTCTTCTTCTACAACAGTATGTGGTGGATGAAATGGCAAGGTTGAGAGTGGGAGTGAACACAGCAGAAAAAACCATTGTTGGGTTTGTGAATTGTGATCAGTGGCAGAGGTAACTTGGAATTGTTGCAAGGCAAAAGAAGAGCTTCAACGGTTCAAGGTGAGCATAACCAACAAAACTAGCTACTTCAATTTTTTTTTGGTGGCTTCGTAAATTAAGGTTGATGTCCCCACTTCAACGTAGTCCTCATATATTTCCACCTAAGATGTGGCATATAGTGTAAATACTAACTAGTATCTTGTCACCGTCATTTTTTAATAATAATTTAATTAAAAAAATATGGCTGTCTCTGCTCCACAATTCTACGGCTATAAAATGGATTAGGATAAGGAAGTCTTAATAACAAACATTTAACCTTTGCTGGGATGCGCGAAGGAAGCAATACTCAAAGAAAATATCAATTTAGTGCCATTCTTTAAATGGAAAATAAAATATGAAACATTTTTTTCTTTCAATACAAAACAGTATATAATTTGTATAACCTTAGTTGGTTAAATAGGGTGTGTAAATGTTATAAATTCCTTTGTATTGTGTTCAATTACTATGGATAAAAAATAAGTATATAATTTATATACCCTTATTACAATTTAACGTAAGTATTTTGAAATGTAAAATTCTTATTTTGAACAAAATTCCATACTCATTTTGAAACCACTCAATAGTTGGCTCCTTTACTATTGGTTAGAGGAAGGGTAAAGTAATTACTTTTGTTTCTTACTTAGAGGAAGGGTAAAGTAATTACTTTTGTTTCTTAGTTCTTACCTTAACTTAATCTGGCATGTAATTGCAGATAAATAAAAAATCTGGCATGTAATCCAAAAGTGTAACGACTTGATTATGTACATTAGTCTTGCAGATCAAAGCCCTTCAAACTTGGCAGTGAAACCTCAGACCTCGATTATTGTTTATATAGAGATCAGCTCCGTCAAGATTAGCACGTGTTCTTGACATTGGCAGTGAAACAAAACCAGCTCAAATTGTGCTTGGTGCATCCCATTTCATAAATCAGTTGAGCAAGTGTAATAATCTGACCAGTTTTTTTTTTTTCCTTTTAATTTTGTTTCATAGAGCAAACATTTTTACCCTTCATTGTAGTTAAGGTGTGTCATGACTCTACTTTTACCAGACACCTGTGCAATGCAATTTATGGTTGGAGTCACCGTTTTTATATATATTAGATCAAGTCTAGAAAGTAATTTAATTGTGATAGTAAATATATTTGCCCAAACAGCGAGTGGGTCGATGTCTAGTTTCTTTAAGATTTGCATATGCAAGGGAAGGATGCTATAATATCCCTCTCTCTTATTTTCGAATAGCAAAGAGCCTCTGGATAATGGGGAACGTAATTTTTTAAAATTGGCATATACTTGCCTAAGCACAGAAATGTAGAACATACATTTCAATGTTAAAGTTAGAACTTTGCTACATGTAGGCTTGTAGCTACTCTTCAGGATCTTGTTAAAATGTTTACCAGAAATTTTTACATGAACATGAACCATGCCTGAAATGATGGAATCTGGTTTTATCCCTAACTATTAGTTCCCTATCGTAAGCTTCTGACACAAGCTTTGCCATATGGTGACAATCCACACACATTCTAATGTTCTTCACTATTCTTATGGTAATTCCAGGCCCTGAACTAATAAGAGCATAAGCAATAGCCAACTTCTCGCTGTGCCGGTAAAGTGCAGTCTCCTTATCCTCTTCCCCTAGATCAAGGAAAACCTCTGATGTATCAGGTGAGTACCCTGCTTTTATCAAGTCTTGCATCATGTTTTCTAACTTAGCATATATCTCTTTAGATTGAGGATGTGACTGGTCCCCAGCAACAAATTCATAAACATTGCCATTCAGTTCCATCAAACTGCAACCTGGTGTTTTCTTAATTCCCCTCTTCATCATCAATTTCCTGACCTGACGCAAGTTTTCCCATCTCTTGCAGGCAGCATATATATTACATAACAAGACATAAACAGCCCCATTTTCAGGCTCTAACTCAAGAATTTTTTTAGCTGCCATTTCTGCTAGTTGCACATTTTTGTGAACTCTACAAGCACCAAGAAGTGATCCCCAAACAATTGAATTTGGTTTTACAGGCATATTCACAATGACTTCACAGGCTTCTTCTAAACGCCCAGCACGACCAAGTAGATCAACCATGCATCCATAATGTGTCACATTAGGCTTAATTCCATGTTGCATGGTCATGCTAATGAAAAAACTTTTTCCTTTCTCTACCATGCCGGCATGTGTGCATGCACACAGGACACCAATATAGGTTATCTCATCTGGTGTAACTGAAGCTTCTATCATATTTGAAAACATGGCAAGAGCTTCTTCACCGTGGCCATTAATGGCAAGGCCAACTATCATTGCTGTCCAGGTAAATTTGTCATTCTGATGCATTTCCTCGAATACTTTTTTTGCTTTCTCGACATTCCCACATTTAAAGTACATATCTATTAGAGCATTCCCAACAAAAGTATCATTTTTAATACTATTTTTGTCAATGTAAGTCTTTACCCACTCCCCTAGTTCAAGTGCTCCCAGATGTGCACATGCTGTAAGAATGCTAACCATGGTGAACTCATCAGGTTTCACATTTGACATTTGCATCTCACGGAAAAGTGCCAAAGCCTCTATGAAACGGTTCATTCTAAGGTAGCCATCAATCATAGCAGTCCAGGAAATATAATCTCTCTCAGGCATTTGATCAAAATACTTCCGCGCTAAATCAATTTGACCAATATTGGCAAACCCAGTAACAATGGAAGTCCAAGAAATCACATCTCGATTCTTCATATTGTCAAAAACACCTTGTGCGTCATCCATTTCTCCACAGGCTGCAAACATATCAATCAAAACATTTTCCAATATGAGATTACGTTCAACAATACCCCCATTGATATACTTATAAATGTGCTTGCCCCCTTCTAAGTCCTTCAATTTGGAGCATGCAGAAAGCATCAAAACTAGAGTAACTGAATCGGGTGACACCCCTCTCTTCTCCATTTCAATAAAAAGCATCTTTGATTTCTTAAATTGCTTAACTCTGTTATACCCAGATAGCATTATATTCCAGGTAACTACTTCCCATGCATCACCCATATCAAAAACCTTGCGAGCCAAATCCACAAGCCTGCACAAGGAAAACATGTGTATGAAAGCCTTTTGCACAAACAAATTGGAATCAAATCCATGTTTCACTGCATGATTAAGTAACACTTTCCCATACTGCAAAGCCATGTTTCTGGTAAATCCCTTCAACAAGAACGGAAAAGTAAAACGGTCAGGCTTGATGTTACTAGCCAGCATTAATAGATACATGGAAACTCCATTCTGAGGATGGTTGATCCTAGAATACCCCTTGATCATGGTATTCCAAATGAAAACGGTTGGGTGCGGGATTGCATCAAACAGCTGACGGGCATAGACCATTTTCCCAGATTCATGGGCACAACAGAAGGCTATAACTCTTTTTTGAAATAAAGCGTCTGAAGAGAGACCCATTTTGATGGTGTGGGAGTGAATTTGCTTTAGCTGGTACATGGACTTGCACTTTTCAAGCAAAGAGATTGGAGATTCTCCAAAGCAGTGTGAAATCATTCTCTTGGGGAACCAAGAAAGTGAAAGTGTCAAGGTTGCAAGCGAAAAAGACAAAGGAATTGGCCAACATAACTTCATTATTTTTAACTACGTGTAAGATCAATGTATCAACGATCCACTCATTATTGGTGCTCTTTCATGATTCTACTTCAATCCAACAGGACAATATAAGCAACAAGTAAGAACTGATTCCATCAACGGTTTTCAAGGCAAAAATATTTTTGGACTATATAGTATATGATAAATATATGCTTTTTTTTAAGGTATGATAAATACATGCTTATGCATTAGTTTTTAAAAAATCTAGCTGCATGTTTAAAAAATTAACAACTCTAGCTGCATGTTTAGGATAGATTAATGTTTGAAAAATAATCTTTTTAGTTTTTAAAAAATTATCAAAGAAAAATATTTTTTAAAAATAAAATAATTTAAATATATAATTATTTGAATGATGAATATATTATTTTCATATATCTCCCAATTTCATGATAAATACTTATTTAAATAATTCGGCAAAAATTATTATATTTAAAAAAAATAAAAAATGGGTAAAAGATAAAATAAAAGATTTCATTCACAAAATAAAAGATATAAAAAGGATTTATTCATTAAAAACAAAAAGACCCCCTCCAAACACTTTCAAAATGAAATTTGAATTAAACATAAATTTAAAATAACTTAATGTTATTTTTGGTTTATTATATTTTACAATTATTTTGTTTTAATACATTAAATTTTTAAAAAAATTATTATTTTTAAGTTTTTAAAATACCTTACTTTGGTTATTTCTTTCAATTTTTGTTAGAAACCTTACCTTAATATTAATATTATGTTAACTTTTAAATTTTAAAACAATTCAGTCTTTGATTTACAATTCACAACTTAAAAGATATCATGGCAGTTTACGATTTAAATTTCGATTTGATAACTTTTCCATCCATGCTTTAATTATCTATTTTAGCTTTAGAAGTAACTTCCCCTTGCAAGATACCCACGTAAAACCAGTGTTATCAATTGCAAGTTGCAGAAAATGGCAGAAAGCAAATAATCAGCTATATCATATAGTGGATAGCATTGTAGGCAAATAAAAGTCACACAGCAATTGAAGTATATTATATGTATAAAAAATTAAGTTGTATGCAAATATAAAACCTCTGAAGGGGGTGGATTGGCATTTGCATATAGAACTCTCCCTAAACATAGAGAAGACAATATCAAATTTAAGCAAACAATAAAACAAAACCACGATTTTTATATTTATTTAGAGAAAACAAATATCGCAAAGTAAGCACAAGGCAGCATTTCACTTGAATACAATTGTCAAGTCACTCATTTAACATCACAATGACAATGAATGGCGAAGACACAGACGATTAAAAACAGAGATATGAGTTGAAATCATAAACAGGGTTGTTTCTTATTGTTTTCCGTTCATTCGTTTAGAGATCAGACATAAAAAACAACGCACAACAGTGAGTGAAACCAAGAACAGAGAGAGAGAGCCTTGAGAAAAAGGGGGAGTTGTGAGAGGACGTGCCACTGCCACTGCAACGGCGGCGAAAGAGAGAAACTACGTTGTGAAGTGAAGTGAATGGAATGAGAATGGAGTGCTGAGATACAGAGAGAGAGAGAGAGAGAGAGAGGGAGAGGGAGAGAATAGAGAAGTCGGCATTAAAAGCAAAGATTGAAGTTGGAAGCCGCAATGTGTCCGCGCGGCCGAAGCAACAGTCAAATTCAAGGGTTCAAACTGGCAACTTCTAAACTGCTTCGCAATTTGCACTTCTTTCTAACCCTTCTTGCGACTTATCGGGTTCGCGGTATACGTGTATATATCCCATAAAATAAATACTCAAAGGGTAATCCGATTTTGAAATAAATTTAAACAAACATGCAAAACATTATAATAAGTGCTTTTTCTTAAATTAATTAAAATGAAACAATTAATTAAAAATATAAGAATAAAATAAAAGTACCAAAACTACATTAGCCTAATTTTACCTATAACATTAGATTAGATTTTTGTTTTTATAATTATACTGATATCAAAACTCAAGGGTATGCGTGTAAACGTGAAACGACGTGTTTCGAGACCGGCGGCGAAGGTAAGGTGGTGCAAACAAACTAAACCTAGTTCTCGAAATTCGAATCGGCGATCGGAGGAAGAACCTGAAGCTGAGCGAAGATGGTTCTCGCGGAGTTAGGTGGTAGCATTTCGCGTGCTCTTCAGCAGATGAGCAATGCGACGATCATCGACGAGAAAGTCCTCAACGATTGCCTCAACGACATCACACGCGCGCTTCTCCAATCCGATGTTCAATTCAAGCTCGTTCGCGACATGCAGACCAACATCAAGAACATCGTGAACCTCGACGACCTTGCCGCAGGTCACAACAAGCGCAGGATCATCCAGCAGGCCGTCTTCAACGAGCTCTGCAAGATCCTCGATCCCGGAAAACCCTCTTTTACCCTCAAAAAGGGAAAACCCAGCGTCGTCATGTTCGTTGGCTTGCAAGGTTCGTATTATGATGTTATGCGTTTTTGCACAAATGGAATGATGATTGAATGTCTGTGTTTTGTGTGTTTCAGGATCTGGTAAAACGACGACGTGCACAAAATACGCGTTTTATCATCAGAAGAAAGGGTGGAAGCCTGCTCTGGTGTGTGCGGATACGTTCAGAGCTGGTGCTTTTGATCAGTTGAAGCAAAATGCTACTAAAGCGAAGATCCCTTTCTATGGAAGGTACACGCTGGTTTCTTTTCTTGTTGGAGAATTTCAGAGATGGTTGGATTAACTGTAGACTTATTGTTCTGTTGTTGGACATGCTGCATATATGATATACCTGTTGAATGCTGATAGTAAACTTAAGGTTGTATTTCTGTATAGATCATGCCTTGAATGGTTGTATTTTTTTTTCATGTATGTTTTGAAACTATTAGATGAATAGTATTCCAAGAGAACTGGTGATTATTTTTCGAGGCACAATTTGGAGATTTGCTTCTAGAAAAATGTTGATAGTTGCTAGATGTTGGAATTGCTTTGCAGTCTACAATTTTATGTTAGGTTAGAATTTGATAACTTATTATTTTGTAAAGAATTTGGCCTTCTGGTGAGTAAGGACTTCGAAATCTTGTTTTGGGATATTGTTTGGCTTCAAGTATATATTAAGTGAGGAACAGAGTGCTTGCTTCTATGTCAATTGCACTTCATTGCCTATGATCTTCGTGCTCAAGTAATTTTTTGGTTGGCATGGCCAATTCTTCTGCAGCTATATGGAGTCAGATCCTGTGAAAATTGCTGTGGAAGGGGTTGAACGATTCAAGCAAGAAAACTGTGATCTTATAATTGTCGATACTAGTGGGCGGCACAAACAGGAAGCTGCTCTTTTTGAAGAAATGCGCCAAGTTTCAGAAGCAACGGTATTCTCTGTGGATACTGTTTGTGTTAATTTCGGTTTCCAATAGTCAATTATCTCTAATATCTTCTGTTGCATTGTTCAGAAACCAGATCTTGTCATATTCGTTATGGATAGCAGTATTGGTCAGGCTGCTTTTGATCAGGCTCAAGCATTTAAACAGAGTGTTGCAGTTGGAGCTGTCATTGTCACTAAAATGGATGGCCATGCAAAGGGTGGTGGTGCTCTTAGTGCGTAAGTATCACCAGCATGATTGTATTGTATTTATAGGATTTCATATCAACTTGTGTAAATATGATGTGTGTTGTGGTTTGAATCCTAATCTTATGATTTGTGAATCTAACTAATTTTGTATGTTCAGTGTAGCAGCAACAAAGAGTCCTGTCATATTCATTGGAACTGGAGAACACATGGACGAATTTGAAGTTTTTGATGTTAAACCATTTGTCAGTCGTCTATTAGGTGTGTGCTTTCTGCCTTTTTTCCTGACATGAGTGTTGGGTTATGCTTATGCAACACATTTTTAAGTATAGGCTATGTATGTGTCAGTTCCCTTAAATATTAATTCTTAGTCTTGGCCAATGACTTTTGATCTAGGCATGGGAGACTGGTCTGGGTTCATGGATAAAATTCATGAAGTTGTTCCTATGGATCAACAGCCTGAACTGCTTCAAAAGCTGTCAGAAGGAAACTTCACCTTGAGGATTATGTATGAGCAGTTTCAGAACATACTTAAAATGGGCCCCATCAGCCAGGTTAGCTCCCCTATTATGTTTGATTGATTTTATTACTATACACACAATTTTACATCTGTGCACTAAATAGATACTTATTGGCTGCTTGGTTACTGTGTAAAGAGAGGCTGCTCAATTTTTTTTTGTGACAATTTCTTGTTTGGTTTATGTAGGTCTTTTCTATGCTTCCTGGATTTAGTGCTGAATTAATGCCAAAAGGCCGTGAAAAGGAAAGCCAGGCAAAAATTAAACGTTACATGACAATGATGGACTCGATGACAAACGAAGGCAAGCATTGGATTTTGGCCTTTTTGAGTTTGTATATTAAATTCATTGTTCTTATTGAAATTCCGCACCTTCACCTGCTAACTTTAAATGGTTAATATGTTCCAGAGTTGGATAGTTCAAACCCAAAGCTCATGAATGAGTCCCGTATGACGCGGATAGCTCGAGGTTCTGGTCGTCCAGTTAGGGAAGTAATGGAAATGTTAGAAGAGTACAAACGTCTTGCAAAGATTTGGAGCAAAATGAAAGGGCTTAAAATACCTAAGAAGGGTGAAATGAGCGCCTTATCCCGAAATATGAATGCTCAGCACATGAGCAAAGTCCTCCCTCCACAGATGCTAAAGCAAATCGGAGGCATGGGTGGGTTACAAAGCTTAATGAAGCAGATGGGATCTGCTAAAGATATGATGGGAATGTTTGGTGGTGGTGATAAGTAGATTGACTGTGGCATATGAGCTGAGGATTGTTTTTGATCGCTACTACAAACTCTAATACTTCAAATCACAAGAACTCGTGTGTGTGTAATTATGCTGTTCGCATTGAATTCAGATGTATTGTTTTATCAATCAATCTGCAGCAGTCTGAATGGTTGGAATAGTTCATTTCCATTTTACCTTAACAACCTTTCTTCAGTAAAACTAAGCCCCCTTTGTTTTCCTTTTTCTTGTATATTTTTAGTCTTTAGGTGAAGTCAAAGCAATTTTATTGCGAATTGGAAATTTTGTTGTAGGAGTAACATTATAAACAAGTTATATATTGCTCCTCTCTGAATATATTGAAAAAGGTGAAGTTAATTCTGATAGTTGGTTTGTGTTTGCAGTTCATGAGAGTGAAATGTGGTAAAATCACATTAGCCCCAAACAGACATTAACTCCGTCTAATATTACATTTCCCTGTAATTTAGTTATTATCTGGTGTGCATCTCCTCTTAATTGATACCCTACTTCCTCAAACGATTAGTCTCATGCTTTTTGACTCTGAGGATACCTTATTGCCAGCAAAAAAATTACAATGGTTTCCCTCTCTTTCGGTCTCTTCCAATGTTGTTTTAATGCTTGAACTAACCTTAATCATATGACGGCTACTATCATGTTTTGTTACTCAATGTGAACAACATAAATGGCTAGTAATTTAGATCCTTTAAGCATGACACATGATAGATTCTTAGCTATGCAAATATGACAACAATAAATATGACCATTATGTGTGTGGCAAAACTTTTCCTTGTTTAATACAGCTGCATGCTTACATTCAAACTTGAGATCTTTGATTTGTCCTAGTTGAACCACATTCAAGTGGTTTAACTATGCGAATAACAACACTTATGGGTAGAAGAGTTGTCTTTTAATTGATAATCTATGTTTTTGGGAGATTAATCTCATGGCTTCTTAGTTGTAGAGATACTCCTAAATCTAATATCATCTAAAAAAAAGCTTTCGAGATTTGTTGTGAATTTCAACAACTTTATTAAACTACTTAGGTCAAAAGTAGATTTTGTCATAATAATTTTATATTTATATATTTAGAAAATTTAATTACAATAGGTTTTAGTCAAATGAAAATAATCTTGTGGGGTACACATTAAAATATTTTTAATTATATGAAAATAAATAGAATACAATGATCATATATTAACAATATATAATAATTATTTTACATTGTCATTACATAATATATTTTATTAAATAAATATTTCTATAGTATATAATACAAAAATGATTCCTATAAGGAAAATTTACACATGACATTCTATAGGGTTCTAAACAATTAAATTATATTAATTTTTAATTGATTTATATACTAATTCAATGATTAATTGATTACAATCAAATTTTGTACAATTGGAAATATAATTAAAGTAATTAATTGTTATATAATTAAAATTAAATTAATTAATTGCTATAAAGCATATTTGATAATTAATGACTATCAATTCGTATAATTAATTGTTAGACTAATTCAATATTTTTTGTCAATTTGTTCTCAATTCGACATTAATGTTTGAAAATTGCATTTCAATCACAGATTTTCTTAAAAAACACATTTAATGAATGCATTTAAATTAGGTATAATCAGATTTTAAATAATAATAATTATATTATTATTATTTCTTTTATAAAAAATATTCTGAAAAAGGTTTTAAATAAATTATTATAATAAATTTCTGAATAAAAAATCCACTTATGTTTATAATAAAATAATAACAATTTTTAAAATGAAGTTTAAAATAAACAATATTTTAAAATACTTTGGGCTAAAATGGTATGAATTTGTGACTGTGAACAGACGAATATTTTAGGGGACAATCATCTGTGAATCAAATTCAATTCCACAATATTTTTTTTAAAACAATGGTTCTGATTTTTTTATTAAAAAGACACCCCTTTTGTTGTTTCTCTATAAATTATTAAATTAAAAGTTGAATTGTAAATAATTTCTTCTTGCCTACTAGCTTTTTTCATTGATATATTTTGGTTCGCTTCTACATCTTCTATGTACTGCTTATTACCTACTCGTTTTTCTTCTTCTTTTTCTTTTTAAGGCTTCCCACTTTCTTTTTCTCATTTATGAACTTGCAGCGGTGACATTTTTTATGTAGATAAGAAAAAAGTTCTTATAACAACAAAGTGATGATGAATTCGGTGAGAAATGAAGGGTGGGACATAAAAAACTAATACACTAGTTTTATTGGAGGTGAACAAGATGTTCTATACCTAGCAATGTGTTAGTCCCTTGAAGAACAACCTACACCATTAAGCTATGCTCAACAACACTCACCTCCGTAGTCATTAATGGAGTATTTAGAAGCTTGGGGGGTTGCTGGCAATGGAATCGTTGGTGGGAAAGAGATGGTGCGAGATATAAGGGATAAATTGTTGAGAGATTTTTTAATGATATTTTATTTATTTTTTATAACGTGTAATTTTTCAATTGAATGTTTATAAATATGACATGTTAGGTTTGTCCTACACAAGAATTACTCTTTTTTTTTAGTAGATGTCTCATTTCTATACCTTTTTTCGTTACTCATTTTAGTATTGTTTTAATTTTCTTTTTTTTTTTGGCAATATACTATAGATGCGGTTAACTCCTCCTATGTGTGTTTACATGCATGGTCTGTCCCAAGTCAGGATAAAGGAGAAGGGTTAGCATCAGGAGTTATGAACCGGCCGTAAAAAAAATCAGTTATTTTTATGTGATGAACCTATATCATATTTCGTTGGGGTGTACCCTTCATAGCGACGCGTTACATCAGGCCCCGAATGTATTGAAAAATGAGCTAGGGTCCTTGCCACAAGGCAAGATGCTACATCGATCCTGGGATGTAGTGATAAGTGAGCTAGGGTCCATGCCGAAAGGCAAGGTGCTAGGTCTTCACCCATATTTAGTGACAAAAAGGCAAGGGTCCCAACATGCAGATGGGTGAGCGTGGCGAGCAAACACCACCCAAGGGTTTAGGATGAAATTGGGAAGCTGGAACATAAAAACATTAACGAGTAAACTGAAGGAGTTAGCATATGATTTTGCCAGAAGGAAAGTGAATATTGTTTGCTTGCAAGAAACTAAGTGGGTTGGAGAAAAGCCCAAGGAAGTGGAGGGCATCGACTTCAAGTTGTGGTATACAGGTACAACCAAGAGTCGCAATGGGGTTAGAATTATGATTGATAAAAGTTTCAGAGATAAAGTCATTGATGTCAAAAGGAAAGGCGACAGGATTATGATGATTAAGCTTGTAGTGGAGGATCTTATTTTAAATATCCTTAGTGTGTATGCACCCCAAGTTGGATTATTATCATATGAAAAGAACCAATTTTGGGAAGACTTGGAGGAGGTTCTGAGAGGGATCCCACGAGAAGAGAAGATTTTCCTAGGAAGATATCTAAATAGGCATGTTGGTAAAAACAACAGAGGTTTTGATAGAATTCATGGTGGTTTTGGTTATGGGACGAGAAATGAGACTGGAGAAGATGTCTTGAACATTGCACTAGCCTATGATTTGATGCTAGCGAACCTTTTTTTTTGGAAGATCAAGCTTATGAGCTATACTATGAAGTTGTGGGAGAGATTTATCGAACATCGCCTAAGGAGGGAGACCAAGGTGTCCGTAAATCAATTTGGATTTATGCCAAGAAAATGTACCATGGAAACTATTTTTTTTATGAGACAATTAATGGAAAGGTATAGGAAAAATAAGAAAGACTTACATATGGTGTTCATAGATCTTGAGAAAGCATATGATAGAGTCCCAAGAGAAGTCTTATGGTAGACTCTTGAGAAGAAAAAAGTAGCATTAAAGTATATTAATGCTATCAAGGATATGTATGATGGGATTACAACATGTGTGAAAGTCTGTAATGAAACATCAAGGTATTTCCCTATCACGATAGGTGTCCACCAAGGTTCAGCTCTTAGTCCTTATCTCTTTGTCTTAGTGATGGATGAACTAACGAAAAATATTCAAGAGGAAGTGTCGTGGTGTATGCTTTTTGCAGATGATATCGTGCTTATTGATGAGACCATAGATGGTATTAATAGGAAATTGGAACTGTGGAGAAACACTTTGGAGTCTAAAGGATTCACGATAACCAAGAGCAAGATGGAGTATATGAAGTATGAGTTTTCGCAGGGAAGAGATGGTGATTAAGACACAATGCATCTACTTGGTCAAGAGGTACCCAAGAAAGATGTTTTTAGATACTTGGGATCAATGTTGCAAAAAGGTGGTGAGATTGATGAGGATGTAAATCATAGAATTAGAGGAGAGTGGATGAAATGGTGAAGTGCATCAAGATTTTTGTATGACCGCAAAATTCCCCTTAAGCTAAAAGGAAAATTCTATAGAACAGCTGTAAGACCGACAATGTTATATGGAGCAGAATGCTGGCCAACACATATGCAACATGAGCATAAAATAGGGGTAGCAGAAATGAGGATGTTAAAGTGGATGTGTGGATATACGAAGATGGATAAGATAAGAAATAAAGATATTCGATGAAAGGTATCAGCGGTACCGATATGTGAAAAAATGAGGGAGCATAGATTGAAGTATTTTTGACACGTTATAAGACGGCCACTGGATGCTCTCGTAAGAACAAAAGTTTGTTACCAAGAGCTCGACACAAAGAGAGGTAGAGGTCGACCGAAACTTACTTGAGGAAAGGTAGTGAAACAACACCTAATAGAGTGAGATATAGATTGATGGATGGTATGTCTTAGAATAGAGTGGAGAAAAACTATAAGTTTGGTGGATGGTTAAACTCATTAATAATTCTATGTTCCAGTTGCTTCCCTTGTCTTAGTTCTTTTCCTCTTATTTTCTTCCTTCTTTTATTTTATTTTAGCTTAGTTTTTTCTCTTTTATTTTATCTTCGATTTATCATTGGATTCATCTACCACCGACCTTAATTAACTTGGGTTATATGTGTCGTTGATATTGATACTATAGATGCGGTTAAATATAAATTGTTACTTCAATCATGGAGGATAACGACCAAAACATTGAGGTTGGATTAGATTTTTGTTGTTGTTGTTGCTTGAAATAAGAATAAAATGGAGAAGTGATAAACAAAAATATTGTGTAATAATTATTTTTGTTGAAGTAATTGACATGATCATTAATTGACTTGAATATATATATAACGTTAATTGAAAATTTGAGCATTAATTATAATATTAAAAAATTAAAAAGTTATATTATTATGCAACAAGGTATTCTGGAATAAAATATTAGGAATAAATTAAGTTTAATATTATGATTAAAATTTTATACAATTAAGGAAATTAAGTGTAAAGAATCAATTTAAGTATAAAAGTTTAATCATGATATTAAACTTAATTTGTGCCTAAAATTAAGTGTAATGAATCAATTAGAATGCAAAATTAATGAATGAAATTGAGCATTACTAAGAACTATTTAAAAAAATACTGGATAATTAATTACAAAAATTTTAATATATTATTTTTCATTCTAATTCATAATATGCAATAAATTAAAATAATTTATTCTGGGAAATCTATTAAAAAAATAAAAAAGATAGTATAATTTGCAACAAAGTGCACAGGTCCAAGTTAAGAGTACGTTGTGATTTAAATTTTATATAATTGAAGTAATTAAATATAATTAATTAATTTGATTAGTCTAATTAGTAATTAAATGATAATTAATTGTCAATCTTTGTATGTAATTTTCTATAATTAATTATTTCGAGTGCCAAAATGAATAAACAGGATTTGACAATATATACAGTAATAAAAAATTATATCTTTGAATAGGATTTTAATTTTAAGGGGTGTATTTAATTGAGATTTCAAAAATATTTTAAAAGATCTTTTTTTAAAAAAAGTTGTGTAATATTCAATCAAGACAAACAAGATAAAAAATCTTATAGTGTTCAATCAAGATATTTAATATTTTTTTTTCTATATCAACAAAACTCGATGGTATTTGATTGAAATTGCTTACAACTTATAAAAAGTATTCAATATCATAATGAATTATTTTTTAATATAAATTTCGATAAATTTTGTATAACTTTTTAGTAAAAGAATATAAATCATTTTTTAATATCATAATGAACTTTCTTTCTTTTTTAATTTTTTTCTGATATACACATCATTATTGTTGGGTTTGACAAGCTTGGAATTGATATTGAGATAGAGGCAAAAAATTGAGTCGTGACCAGGATCCTGCATCCACAAAGGGTAGACTTGGTTTTAAGAGTTTGGTCTTTGGGTGGCCTCTGGGCATAAAGGGGCACCTTTTTTATTTTATTTTGTATGCATGGATATTTAGGGTTGGTAAAATGGGTCCGGCTCAAAAAAAAATGTGGGCTGGGTTGATAATATTAATTTGCTAATCAAAAGTGAGGCGGGCCAGCCCAGCCCGCAAAATTGCGGGCTAAACGCGGGGCGGGGCGAGCCAGCCCGCTGGGTCAATACTATTTAAAATATTAAATATTATAATTAAAAAGATATATTTAACATATTTTGAAATAGGTATATTCTTTTAATTTATACTATTTTGCATTCTCATAATTAATTTCTAAGTTTTAATATTAAAATGTATATGATAATGATACTTTCAAATAGTCTTTCATTATTAGCATATTACACTTTGGACAATTTACATCCATAAATTCCATTTGCAAATGGTGTAATTTTGTGAATTATCACATGACATCATTTATTTAGCATTAATTTTAAATTATTTACTTTTATTTAACTTTGTGTTTTTTTTAATTATCATATTTGTATTTTTTGAAATTTTTTTTTTATGTTTTTGTTTTTTAGGCGGACTGGCTCGCATTAAAGCGGGACGGACTAGCATTTCCAGCCCACTTTACAAAAGCGGATCGGGCTAACCCATCCCACATTTTTTGCGGGCCGGGCTGGCCCGCCCCATTTTTTTTGGGCCAGTCCATTTGCCATCCCTATGGACATTGTCACATTGCCCAAGTTTATTTCCATAGATTTGCATAAGTACCAGGTTTAGACCGTTTTGTATCTTTGGCCGTAGGCATGTCTTTTGCTCCTTTTTTTTATATCAACAAAACTTTCACTTACGAAAAAAAAACTCTTGTAATTTTAAATATTTTAAAAAATTCATACAATCCTTTGAAATCTATAAAATTATTTTAAATCTTTACAATTCTTACCATATAAATCTACTAAAATCTAAACTATAAAATACTAATCATAAAAATCTTTTGAAAGAATATTATAAATCATAATACTCCTATATAATTTTTTAAAAATTTGTAAATAATATTTCAAAATTCTAATCCAATACACTTTTTTTAAGTAATATTTTTATTTTGATTATGTTTTATAGATAAGAGTATCGATATTTAGCTACCAAATGTGGAAAGGTATGAGTATTGAAGTAAATAGTACCTCGGTATGGATATAGTTATGAGTTTTTTTTTTTTAAAGTGCATGTATAAGAATAAAAATGTATGTGTAGAAACATATACTATGATGTCCTATTTAGATTTTACTCATTATCATTCTCTCTGTATATAATGAACAACAATAATTAATAATTAAAAACGTTATACTTTATCATCCATGATTAAAATAAATAAAAAATAATTTAATAATTATTATTCTTAACACAATTTTTAAAAAATTATTTATTTAAAATATTTTATAAAAATATTCATGAATAATATTTAACCCATGCATGACACAGGATAAATACTCTAGTATTATATAAAACATGGTTATTGAGTGTACCTACTTGCACATGTGGTAATTAATGGTGAAATTATATTTAATGTAATTAATTTATTTTTTATGTTAAAACAAAAAAAATAAAATTTAATCAAAACATGAAAAAAGTAAATAATTTACTTTTAATATAAATATATGGTTTAAAAGTATTAACAATATGCTTCAAATATATTTATTTTTAATTTAATTTATTTTTGTTTTAATTTTTTAACAAATACCTATAAAAACATACAAATATTCATGCATATACATGTATGTATATGCATACGTTCACGGACACAAAACTTATATATTTAAAATAAAAATGACATTATAAATATATTAAAAATTATAATAAGATACGAATCTGTAAATTATAAATCTAAAATCCATTATTACACTAGTATCTTATACAATACAATGCTAAAATATTAATATAATGAAAACATTATTATTATCATTGAATAATAATAAAATTATATACTGAGAAGAACAATATAATGTGAAATATGTTTATTATATAAAGATAAATGTTTTATTTAATTGTATAAGAATATATTTAAAAGAATATTAGAAGTTATAGTGGTTTGTAAAAGAAGCCATCCGGAAGTCAATAAATTTGATTTGACGCAGGAACCACGTTGCTGTGAGTTCCTCTTTCTCAATTTTGTAAGTGAAGAAGGAGGAGAGAGAGTAAGCCCTAATTTTTTGCAGATCCGGAAATGGCGACGGCAACATACCCTCCACCGCCACCTTATTACAGGCTTTACAAAGATTACTTGCAAGACCCTAAGTCTGCTCCTGACCCTCCACCACCTATTGAAGGCACTTATCTTTGTTTTGGAGCCAATTACACTGTATGAACCATTTTTGTTCTTCTTCAAAAATAATTAGGGTTTCTTCTTCTTCGCTCTTATTAACCTTTTTTCTTCTTTGTACATAGACTAGTGATGTTCTACCAACCTTGGAAGAACAAGGGGTGCGCCAGCTCTATTCTAAGGGCCCTAATCTTGGTAAGCTATTTTCAACTCTGCTTTAACCTTTCAATGCTCAGTCACATTTTCATCATTCTTTTGGAAATCTCAATAAGGCACAAACCTAGAACAGAAACAAATCAATTACAACTTTGCATGCTTTGGTTTTTCAAATTGGGTACTGATTCCCTTACTTTGTAGGTTGGTATTGCATGATGAGCTACGGTTGTGATATTGTTCGTTGTAACTTGCATAAATTCTTATTTACATCCATGTCATAAAGTGAGTGGTTTCTAAAATGTCCAGTGTTCATAATATATATTCACTTTCATTATAAGTTGCTTTAGCATAACCATTACAAGGTTCTTTAAAACAAATTTATCTTCCATCCTTTAGTAAAAGATTCCGATCTTCTATATTCTATAGATTTCAAGAAAGAGCTGAGGTCACTCAACGGAGAGTTGCAACTACATGTTTTGGAGCTTGCTGATATTCTTATTGAGAGACCTTCACAGTATGCAAGGAGAGTAGAAGAAATTTCGACTGTATTCAAAAACTTACATCACCTTTTAAATTCATTGCGTCCTCATCAGGTATATTTTCTTCTATACAATTAACTATATGGAGATATGCTTGCCTTTGACTGACAGCCTGTTGTTCTCTTTCCGTTGTGTGGTATTTTAATTGTATCTTGTATTTACTCTGCAGGCGAGAGCAACATTGATTCATATTTTGGAACTTCAGATACAGCGCCGTAAACAAGCAGTGGAAGACATAAAGAAGTATATTTTATATTTTTCTTGTTGTTTTCTTAATTGCATATGAACCCTAAGGAATCTATTGCTCTGGTACCAACTTACTGGAATGTCATTGTTCTATCAATTTGAGAGCCTTTAACAATTTAGTTGGTTTCTGGGGGTGGTAATTGCATCCTGTTATCCACTAACCATCCAATTTGTACATGCATAAATTAAACCAATCTGACCAATCGTAAGATTAGAACTTAATGGATTGGATCAACAATTATTGGATGGTTAATAAACCATCAGCCATATTTTTTAGACCAATGTGTCAAGATCATCAATGATGGTCATAAAGATCCATTGCAGGTTTTTATGAAAACAATCCTCATAAGGAGAGAAATAATTAGATAGAGAAGTTTTGTTGATAAGTAGAAAAGTGTAAAAAGTGAAATAGAATATATTTCATTATTAATTCAAAATTTACCGCTTCAATTTTTAATCACGGAAGGATGCCCTATTAATAAATTGATTTCCTTTGATAACATATGTACACCTTACAAATAGCCAATAACTTCTGAGTTCTGACAGAGTTCTCCCTCCTAGGTTCATGTACTCATGCTCGCATACCGTAATAATTACGCTATACCTCTCTAGAATTGTATGTTCAATCGAGTTTTAATATACTTAGTAACATCATGTATCCCTTTTAAGTTTCATGCTTTCAGCAATGTAAACTTTACCTTCTTGAACCCATGGAATATCTTCTAGGGACCAAAATAATGTTTTACTTGTTCTTGCCATTAGTCTTTTCTAACTTAAGTCTCTATTTGCAGGAGGAGAGAAGAAGCACGAAGGCTCCTTAACGAGTCCTTGGCAACACTTGATGGCCATTAGGGCATTCTCTATCTTGTATTCACAGAATCTACTGAGGAAATTAATTTTATTTGAAAAGTGAATTTTGACCTCTAGATTTTAACAAATGAAAAGATTAAACCAAGAAGTTGTGCGACTTCCTTAAAAATGGTCACTTGACATAACTGTCTCAGGTTCTTGATGAAGGCTGTTTTGCAGCATGTGCAGAGATATTAGAAATAGAAGAATTGCGTTAAGAGTGTTGCTACTGCTCCGTTAGAAATATTTTTGAAGATGAATCCTGACATAGCGATAAAGTTGTGTTTTGGTAATTTGTTGGTCATGAATTCGAATTTGGAAACAGTTTTTTTGTATATGCAAGGGTAAGATTGTGTATAATATATTTCTCCTTTATCTACGCATAGTGTGGAGTCTTCGGACAATAGATTACATAGTTTTTAGTTTTTTTGGTATAGAGTATCAGGGGCAGCATTATTAATCCTTTTAAGAGGTCACGTTCTACCAAAGATTCTTCAAGTCTGTGCTACTAAACTAAAATGCCTTACATGTTTTTTATTATAGAGAGAGCACTGCAAAAATAAGTAGAGTCAGAATTAAAATTTTCAACTTACAAAAGATTGAGGGTACACAACTAAATCAATGAAAACAAAATATCAAAATGTAACAATAAATTAAACAAGAGACCATTATTACCCAGCAATGTCCTTCAATTTCTTCCACGCGTCATTTTGATCTTCTGGTTGTGCAGTTGGTTCTGCCACTGTTGCTACTGTACTTTCAACATTTTGAGCTGCAGGACCTTCAGTACTTCTTTCTGCAGAAAGTAGACATCATGTTTTACAACTCAAATATATAAAATATACTCATTACCTTAAAATTGTTTATTGCAACTTGAAAGGCATAACGAAATAAATGGCTTTCTTTCGAAAAATTGAATGTGCTGTCGTTGAAAAAGAAAAGCAAGCACAGAGAATTAGCAAATAATAAAGAAGCCACTCACTAGAAGAACGGGTTTTAAGATAAGATTTTGCATGGCTGCTTGTTGTGTCACGTAGCAAAGAAACTTCTTCAAGCAACTCACGTTCCATTGTAATGGAGACAAAATGCAGAGGCAAATTGATAGCATCATATAATGACGGAGGGAGCTGAAAGAAAAAGGGCGTCTAAAACATGCACACAACAACATCAACACGCACAACGGAATAAAAAAGGGTATATTTTGTATATAAATTATGTTGAACAAACAACATACTAAATGTGTACATGATGATGAGCTCTTGAATTATGAATTTTTTTTTTAATAGTATAAAGATTCTATATGTATTCATATCAACATATATTTGTCAATAATTTTGACATATGAAATAATAATAATATTAAAATATTGGTATTTTGAGAGAATGAGGAGAAATAATAACTATATTTTTCAACTAATAGCCTAGGACTTATTTGTAGTATCACACCGTAGAAAACAAATTTCCAATAAAATTGAAACCAATACTCACGTTATCTTATCTTTTAAGCCGTTTAAAAATATTATTTCTTATTACTTTATGTTGCTAACCATTTAACAATTTGAAATTGAAATAATAATTAACCAAATCCAACTTGTATGTAACAACCTTTTTCAAACCTAATTCCAAACATGAAATCTCCCAAGTTTGTTTATTTTCTTTCACCACATTTTAAATTATTCATATTTTCATTGCTAGCAAAAAATATAATAATATTCCACTTAAGAAATTAATTAATCATTTGAACATATTAAATTCTCTAATTTAATTAATATCAAATATTAAAATAATTTTTTTAACAACGATTAGAACACTTGTTTATATGCAACCTCGTATATTCAATACTAAGTCAGTACTATATTAATCAAATTAATATACCAATTAATGTAGGTATCTAATAACACTCCTTAACATCCAAATAGCATGAAGTAGCATTTTACTTTCAAGAACAATTAGAAGAATAGTATAATAATTTCTTTCATCTTTACAACTCTAAGTAACTCTAAAGTATGATATGACTGTCTTTTGAGTTATAACTTATAATGACTTAAGAAACTTATTTCTTCTTTCATTTAATTTTCTTAGCCAGGATATAATTTTATTCATAGAGTTCAAATTCATTACCAAGAGTTGATGAATCCCTTCTTGATCAATCATTAATTCTATAGGTATTTATTCATATCCAATATTCATTTAATAAGTGCTCTAAAGCATTAAGTGTTTGGAATTAAAATATAACAAATAACATGTTAATTACTATGACAATCTTAGGTCAAAGAAAACTATTAAACCTCTTCTTGAAAATTTTCTATTGACAGTTTATAGTAAATTTAACCATTAGAAAATTCTAATTGAGTCAGTTCAATTATCACATTCATATGTGACTCATCTATATATAAATTAATAAATGAGATTTATTAATATTTATCTAATAAATACTATCACATATATATTAATCTGTTTGATTATTAATGTCCTATTTACAATAATTTTATGATTAAAAATTATTTACATTAAAGTTAAAAAATAACTTATTTCTCATAATCATAATATGATAATAAATCTTTAATTTTACATTATCAAAACTATTTAAACAAATAGTGAAATATGAAAATGAAAACAAAATAATATTTTCCTATTAAAATTAGAATTGATTATATGATGACTTGTATAGTCGTGTACATACAAATTTATTTCTAATAGGAGCAAACATAAAAATATTTATAAGTCACCCATTACCTCATACGTTTTGGTATTGTAACTTTAACGGTAAACAAGTGGTCACCACGAATTGATGGTTTGTTTTATTTTGGTGCACCTTTCCTTGCTAGGATTAGGACATCTCCAGGCTGGGTACCAGGAGGTTTTTGAAGTTCAGAAATGCCTTCAACTGTCTTCACCTATTAACGTACCAAAAATTAAATTGATTGATGGCATTAGGTAACAATTTCGGCATTGGCACTTAAAAATGGCCAAGAGAAAAGGAATCATGCAAATATCAAATCTTAAATTCAATAATACAAAAAGATAAACTCCCATATAAGAAATATGGAGAGGGGCCCATTAGTGTCAAATGCACAAGAGGTAAATTTGTTTTACTTATAAAAAATATTATGACTACTTTTAAAAAATGACTTCAAAAGATCAATTCTGAATTTTTTAAAATCAAGTGAATTGGGTTATATAAATATAAATTATAAACACTTATAGGTGTAACAGCCTTCACCAGCAAGATTTTTCAATGGCCAAAAGAAACAGAGAAGAAGTTACTCCCCTGTATCACCGTTATTTATCATCATATTCATGACATAGTTTCCATCCCATGGTGGAAGGTATAACTAACCACCTTATGAGGGGACATTGTATAAAACACTTTATTTAAGGAAAGGCTCAAAACTAAATATTGGAGAATATGCAAGAACGAACAAAAATAAAGGAATCACATAGTATGACAGTCCTAATTCTACAATATTACGCATCCTTTTTATCATAATGAAAAGACAAAAAAAGACATGTCCTAATGTTAAGTTTAGAGAATAAAACATATATAAGGAAATCATTCAATCTGAAAGCACCATATGATTACAATAGCAGGCTAGCAGCTTCAAAGATGCTTACATGCCAAACATTTAAGCTGACGAAAGTTCAGCCATATGGGTGTATGACCAGCATAAATCTTTAAGTTTTTCATTTCTGAAACCAAAAAGTCTATTTGTAGTTTTGTACATTGAAAATAAGAGACGAGAAGAAATGTAGTCTTACAAGTTACAACTATAAAAAAAAAAAAAAAAAAAAATCCAAACAAACAGAACACTACCCAAGCTACAAGCATAATACTGAATAAAACAATTTACCTTGACAACTGCCCCTAGTATGGCATCTAGATAACTGATTAATATTGTAGAGCGGAGACTAATGCCATCTCTTTGAATTCCGGATATCTCCTCCACATCAAGATAAACATAAAGATCTCCAGAAGGACCCCTGGTACAACAAGAAAATCAACAGCTGCATCATGTACTTGAGCAGCCATGTAGTCAGAATTCCCATTCCCAAAATACAAATATATTAATCAGGTACTAAACCACAACTACAAAATTTTGAAAAAGATGAACAATATTATGTCATCTGTTGGAATGAAACTTGAAATGATAGTGTGATTTCCTACTTTAACTCAATAACATTAATTATCCATTAAATAACAGATCCTACGAAATATTTTATTATGTGTAATGTATTTAATACTCTTCAAAAAAAATTGAAGATTGATAAATACTAGTGTTGAACTCCTTTTCTTTTCCTTTTCATTTTTTTTTTTTGTAAAAAAGAAAGTATTAATAAGGGGCTAAGACTCACGGAAAGAAACACCAGAAAGATCATAAAAAAGCTAGGAGATTAAATCCCGAGGAGGATCAGACCATCCCCTACAATAAGTACAGATAGAGCCCCATTTTGCAAGAAAGTTGGCATACTTAAATTCATGTCCAATGCCTTTTGTGCATACTTCCAGAAGAGACAAGTTCTCACTGAAAAACCAGAACTTCTGAAGCCAATGATTGGCCGAAGTCTTTAATAATAATGAAAGACCAGATAGAAATGTAAATGTGGCATACCCTCTTGGTCCAGCATCACCCTCTCCAGCAACTCGCAGTACACTGCCTGAGCTAACCCCAGGTGGAAATTTAACTTTAATGTTTTTCTTAACTTGTATTCGTTCTTCACCTCTGCAATTAGTGCAATATTCAGATATAACTTCACCATCCCCTCCACAGTTAGGACAAACTGAAACCTAATAAGGAAAAAAAATTAGAATAATACTCTCAAGCAGAGAAAAGATACAAGATTTTAAGTAAATAACACAACTCCATATGCAATTTATGCAATAAATGAAGTGCAAAAAAATGGTGGTGATGTGAGGTGTGAAAATAATTAAAAAACAAGTCAATCATTCCCAAAAGTAATAACCCAAGGAAGTGTCAACACTTAACAATAACAAAAAGCAAGTCTGGCAACATGGATTAGTTGATGTCATTGAGCTCAGTTTGGTTTGGTATCAATGAGTTTTACATTGGTAATTGGTTGCCAAGGGCCTAACACAACCCTTCTCCTTTACCCAGATTTAGGACCGCCTATGAAACTGCAGAGTTATTTTCTGGGGGGGCACTCTGAAACCATTGAGCTCTACAGAAATAAAAAGTTTCATTTAAGACATTCAGAGAGAAGACTTGTGGTTTCTCCTAACGGTTGCATAAGTCTTCCTCTGCTACTTTCAAGTTTCAACAGGATAGATCTTCCATTTGATCCACTTAACTTGTCACTGGAGAATTTTTTTTTTTTTTTCTGAAGATAATGATGCCGTGCATATGAGAAAGTGTCCACAATTCATACAAAGAACTTAAGTATAAAAAACAAAGCATATCAAATTTCTTACTACAACAAGTCATTTAACTTTTTGTTGTACACTATATGCATAGCATCTCATAAGTAATCACTTACTATAAATGTCAGTTTGTCAACAGAGGTTCCAATTAAGTTGTACAAACCTCTACAAAAAGCAATTATCATTGGAACGTACACAAATTTGAAATAAAAAGAGTACATGAATTAATGAAAGTGGTATTAACTAAGCCAAATTCACTAAACTATATGACTATCTAATGACTTATTTTTCTTTTTGTTGGTGTGTGTGTGTTGGGAGGGAGGGGGGGGGGGGGGTCTTGACATTCTTTCATGAGAAGACAGGAACTACCAGACTGGCAGTAAATTACGTCATAGAATACACCCAAGATACAAGGTCTACATATCAGTTAGGAAACTTATCAAGGTCTTGAAGGGTAATATTTCCATTTTTCACATCTGCACATACAAAATTAAGAGTGATAGTATACAGAGCAATTAGAGAAAAATAACTGAAATCACCTGTGAGAACAACCCAAAAGGTGTTTGTTCAGTCCTCATCACCTGACCCCTCCCACCACATGTTGAACATATTCTCATCTTGGAGCCTATCTTTGCTCCAGTACCACTACAAACTTCGCAGATTTCCATGTGAAAAAGCTCAAATTCTTTCTCTTTACCAAAAATTGCCTCAGTAAAATCCAAGGAGATATCATAGCTGTTGATATTCTAAAAAAATGTCAGCTCTAAATTTCAGTAAACTCATGAAAAGTTTGGAGGCTGTGAAATTTTCATATGTGGAATTTAAGTCTTACATTCAGATCATATCATAATATCCATGAAACGATTGGATATAATTTTCAAATATTAAATTAAATATCGTCAAAAGTTACTGGTAGTATCTATTTTACATAACTAAACATAGTAAAAAATACCCAACTAATCACACCACTCACCGGATGTCTTGACCTTTAGTGACAGTAGTATGTCGTTCCCGTGTTCCAAATTCAGTTGGACCCATGCTAGAGAACCCACCCATTCTCGACCCAAAAAATGTTTCAAATAAATCAAATGGATTTGTCTGCAAGAACAGAGATATTAATTAAGCTTAGATAAGCACCAAAACAAGTGTAGATAGAGGGAAAGTGACAACTTAAGTGGCATTCATTTGCCCCAAAAGAAGACTTGTGTCTATGGGCGTTTTAACCACCGATTCAATTGACAAGCGATATATTTCATGCTTTGGAGTGCATATTTCTCACTGAAGCCTTGTTTGGATAAACTTCTCAATAAACACTTGTTGGAAAAGAAAATAAAAATATAAAATGAAATAAGCTTCTCTAATGAGTTAAAATTGGCTTATGGAAAATGCCTAATTCATTTAATTATTCTTCTAATATAAGTGCATATTTGAGAAGTTTATTTAAATAAAACCTAAATTAACACATTAAACAAAATAAAAATGAAGATATTACCGTATAGGCAGCTGATGCTCCCCTTACAGTACTCTTAACTCCAGCCTCGCCATATTGATCATACATTGCCCTCTTTTTATCATCTGATAGTACCTGACAGTGTTGCACTTTAGAATCCAAAAAAAACCCGATATCATATCATAACTATAATTAAGAAAGAACAAAAAATTGAACGAGACAATTGAATTCTAAGGGAGTTCACTAATTGAGCATGTTTGGGTTCCGGTCCAACTTGTTGTACACGAATTCCGAGATCAAATCCAATGTGCCACTGCAAACTGACCTGCAAAAGAAAGGGTGGGGATGCTTTTGCAAACTTCACCCATTCGCAATGGATACCCAAACATGTATGTAGTCCGTTCAATTTATGCGACAAACACGAAACAACTTACTATACTTGTGTCTTGTGAAGACATTTTTGGTAATCTTATATATATATTTATTACCTCATAAGCAGTGCTAATCTGTTTGAACTTTTCAGTGGCTCCAGGTTCCTTGTTCACATCGGGATGATACTAAACACAAAACAAAAAACAATTTCCGAACAGTGATAGCATTAAAAAAGTTTGAAAAAGTTATACGTACATGGCGAGCTAGTCGTGGTTAAGCAGCTTTGATTTCCTTGGCGGAGGCAGATTTGGAGACTCCGAGAGTGCCGTAGTAATCGCCAGTAGCTGGAGCAACCAGTGTCGCAAAGCGCCGGCGGCTGCTTCTGATGGAAGAGAGAGGAGAAGCGATGATAACGAGGTTGTTGTTGTGAGAGCGAAGGTGGATCGCGCCAAAGTAGGAAGAAGAAGAAGTTGGGACTGGAAAAGGAAGAGCATGGAATTGGAGGGAAAGAATCGCCATTCAAATCCAATCTTCTGTAAGATACAATGCAACGCCGTTTGATTCAAACTCTTATTATAATTATTCCATTACTTATTTTCTATGTTCTGTTCTGAGGACACACAAGAGGAAGAAACAAGCGTGCGGTATGTGCCATGGTGCTCCTTGAAATATCAGAAAGTCCGTCTCGGTTCTAACAAGAAAAAAAAGAAAGAAATTGATATAATAATAAGTTTTCCATCATCCCATCATATAATTATTTTAAGATAATTATTTTAAAAATTAATAAATTTAGCATAATAAATTATAATTAATTAAATATATAAATCTTTTTATAATATCAATGCATACTTTTTTTTTCTCTAGTAATATTTTTAACAATATACTAATAACACTAAACATGATGAGAAAAATTATGAAAACTGAATAAACTTGGTAATGTGAGATTGAATCCGTTTATAAATGTTGATAGTTAGTAATTGATTAATAATAAGAGTTTAATTTTTATATATTATTAATATAAAATATTTTATACTCTGAATTGATTAAAAATTATTTTAAATAATAATCTATTATAAAATTAATAATCTTACTAATTATATATAATAATTTATGATTAGACAATAATATGAAAAAAAATTCCTATTGATATATGAATTTGAATTACTTTAAAATAATTATTTAAAAATAAACAAATTTATTATACATGATGGATTGTAATTGAATGAGTGTGTAAGATTTTTTATTAATATATTTTAATAATTAAAATCTACAAGAAATACATGTATTAATTAATAAATACTAATTGAATAAAGTAAATAATATTATAATTAATAAATAATAGTATAACTTAACAGTAAAAGTATGTTTGCACTAATGATAAAATAACTATGTTTCTTTCAAAACTCTTGAAATTAAATTTGAAATGGAAATAAATAATATCCTAGAAAACTTGTTCAAAATTAATATAATGATGTTATATAATTAGTTTAAGGAAGATTTCTTCATTTTTTTCCAATTATTTTAAATAATTTCATTTTTATAATATTAATGATTTGTCTAAAGAACAGAAAATTTGATTATGAAAAGTGGAATGCAATAAAAGACGGCTTAAATAACTTTTTATTATCTTGATCATTTAAATTTATTATCTAAACTACCATTTCATGTTTTTTAAAATTTTAAGACCCACATTTTTTTTATGTTTGATTTTGTTGCTCACTGTTAGTAAGAATCCATTAAATAATAACGTATTAGACTAATGAAGTACAACATAGTTAAAATTCATAAATTGGATCAGGGGTTAATTTTGCATGTTAAAATTGAACATAAAAATATAAAATACTAAAATAAAAAATTGATATTTTAGTAGTAAAATAAAAATGCCCTACTTTACAGGTAACGCAAATTTATTTAAGCATTTCTTTCAAAACAAATAAAATTATTTAAAATAACTTTTAACACTTTTATATTTGTTAAAATTTATTAAAAACGAACTCGTTAAATAAAATAAAAACATATAATAAAATGTGATAAAGGAACAACAGAAGTGTGTAATTCTTTTGTTAAAATTGTATAAAAGTTTTCTCAGATACAACCATGATTAAAAATACACATATAAGTAATTCACAACATGAAATTATACAATTCAATAATCAATCGACAAGAATTAATCATATCTTTTAAATTTTAATTCTGATGTTGCACTTATAATTTAACTTAATTGAAAAATAAATGTTATACTCACGGGAGAATGTTGTTAAAAAAATGATTATTTTTACTGAAAGAAAAGATGCTCATTTTTTAACCAAGAAAAGATTATCAGACTTCATCTATGATTGGATTTAAGTAACTAATGTATCAAAGTTAAAATGGTTCGGATAACCAAAAAAAAACTTAATCTAATAACTTGCAACAGATCAGGGCTAACCTTAAACATTGTCGCAATCTCGCTGGTGACTATAACTCGAAATCATAAATTTCCAAAAGGGTAATTGAATTGAGTGACGATATATTCTGACACTGTCGGATACTATACTGTGTTGATAGGATAGAATATATAACCTGAAGTCCTGAACTATAAAAGCAGAAATCATGCTCTGACCATCAGAAGCTATAAAAGCAAACAACAACAACGCTTGACCTTTGTAAGAAAGAAAAATAACACGACATAATTAATCCAGCTATTTGCTGCCTTTATTATTACATTCTACACATTCACCCCATTAGAAGACATCAGGTGGGAAGCGCCCAGGAAAGGGGTTGCTCTGTTGAGCCTGCTTCAAATGCATTGCCAAAGCATAGTTATTCACCTGTCAACAAATCAATGGATACACAAAATCATTAGCGTTTAGATTTTTCATCCCCACTAATCTGTTTCTATGAATTTAATAGTGGACCAATTTTAATTTGTAAACTAATTTCGTACGTTGATATGCAATAATTGAGTATTGGCCTTCTCCCTCTGTGTATGGCAAATGGAAGGAAAATGAGAGAAGATTGAGAATGCAAACTTCCAACACTCACTTGTAAAACCCATAGAGGTAGCAGATTACTAGATTAACTCTCAACCCAAAAGGGAGAGAAGTGCAACGTAATGATGCATTACTAGCTATCAGTATCCTCACAAAACGTACGTCAGGTTCAGGAATGACCACAATCTCCATGATTATAATCGTTAACAGTGACATCATGTCCTTCCCTTCTATTTCTTCGTATGAAGGGAGGAGACATAAAATTTAAGTAGATTATATTTAAATTTCCAATATTTTTTTAAGAATTTATAAAACCAAATAATAATAGATGATAATTATTATATCCTTAGCTTAATGGGTCAGCTGTGACTGTGAACAAAAAAGGGAGATAGCTGATTCAGACCTCAAGAGTTTTAATCTGCTCCTGGTATTGAGACACCAATTGCTTCAAATGCTGCAACTCTTGGTTCTTAACCTCATAATCAGCAGATCGTTCATGCTGGATTCTAAAAGCATTTTTGAAAGAATTTTTCTCCTTAATCAACGCTTCAATTTGCTCTTTCAGCATCAAATTTTCCTGAAAATGAAAACATCTTACAACAATTAATATACAAGCTCAGCCAGGAAGAAACACTATACATTTATTCCTAATCATTATGTTCTAAGATATAACTCATAAGAATATCAATATACAAATGTGTAGAGAGATCAATTCTGCATCATAAAGACCATGAACCACCCAAAACCCAAAAGGATTTATATTCTTGAGTTTATATTTCTTGGTGATCTTTTACCACTCAAAACTTACTTCCACATAATGTTTATTTTCTTGTTTATTGGTTGATAATATAAATCTTGAATGGTTTTAGTACGAATACCTTCTGAAGCGCATCAGTTGCCTCAGCCTTTGCTCTTTCACTGATTGATTTCTCTAGAACCTCCAGCATTCTGGCAGCACGCGCTCTAGCATCGTCAACACTAGTAGCAACCATCATTTCCCTGACAAAAAAATCAATCCATTCTGCTCCATCTGCTGGAAGGTGGTTGTTCAAAGCAGGCTGCTCCTCAGAAACAGAAGCATTTCCATCACCTTCCAAATTACCTGCAAAGTTTCAAAAAAAGCATGTCGATTTCCCAGTGAGTTTCGTTACCAAAACCTGTTGACAATTTATTCAACTCTCCCTATTCTTCTTCACAGCCTGACTGGGTTAGCATATAAGAGCAGTGCACTGCTACTGTGCCATAATGCAACTAACTAACAGTTAAAATATCCTATCATAGAAATGTAAAACCAGAATTTCCTCGTAATATTTTATTCTAATGAAAAGCGGAAAGTTGTTTCTTGGTGACTTGTTGGTCATGGGTTCGAATCCGAAAACAGCCGCCTTGCATATGCAAGAGTAAGGCTGCGTACAATATCATTTCCCTTTACCTTTGCATAGCAACAAACCTCTGGACAATGGGGTACGTAGTTTTTATTTTACTCTACTAAACATTCAATGGCACATGTCAACCAACCATACCTGCATCCAGATTAACGACAACCTCCGATTCTTCAGCAATTCCATTTCTATCGGCAGTTCCCAAGCAAAGCTCATTAAGCATCTTGATGGCAGCATCTATATCGTTGCCACATTCTTGGAGAGCTCTCTCAAGAACCTGAAAGGCAAAATAGCAAACGATAAGATATATACGAGAAAGAGAGTCATCCATATCAATCATGCACCTTTCAAAGAACACCAATCTAAAACATCACAACTTGGACCATACGGCTGAGCGCCGTAAAACCAACCATTTACTTTGACCGCTCACCCTATCACACTAACAGTTGAGATTCCCTAGGACCTCAAATAGTCAGTGGGCATTGGGCTTTGGGCCTTCAGGCCCAATATAATATTTATAAATCCTTCCCCACACGTGTTTGAGACACCATTGGGCCCACCTGCCCCTCGCACGTGACTAAGGCACCATTTGCACCACTCTCCATAAAAGGGGGGAACCATTAGAAGACATACAATTGGGGATACTCCCGAAACTCACAAAGAAAGGAAAAAAAAGGAAGTAAGTTAGACAAATGAGAAGAAACTTGGACAAATAGAAACAAAGTGACTTGGACAATTTTTTTTGTCAATAACCTCAAAACCAATCAATCCAATATTGATTAATTTGCTCCTTAATAGGTTGACCAGCTCGAGTAACCAATCAATCCAATATTGAATAATATGATTAATTGATTAATATGATTGTTAAACAAGCATGACCAGCCCAGGCGACACCAAGTCACGCAATGCATAGCTTTTGAGTTCATACTAAGCTTAAGGAATCTCTGGTGAGTGAATTCTCGAGCATGAACACAAATCAAAGGTGAAATTTCCTTCTCTAGATGAAAATCAAAATTTTAAAAAATTACATTCATTCATTAAATATTTTGCAGCTAGAAATAAAGAAAACACGTTAATTAATGACAGCAATCTAAGATTTCTAATCCTAAACCTTCAACTACCCAGTTACAAAGACGTAACTGAATTGAAATTGACATAATAATAAAGTAAAAGTAAAAAAAAAAAAAAACATGAAAGGAATACGCACCAAGTCGTCCATGTGGGGAAAGAGAGGGCGAAGTTGGTCAATGGGAGACGGAGGAGGGAATCGTATCGGCGAAGAGGAACAACGGAGCCTCTTGGAGAGTGGCGGAGAAGGAGGAAGCTCTTCGAAGAAAGATCTCTTGTTTCCGCACACAGCAGCAGACATCGTTCTTCAACGCTAAACTACTACTTCCACCAATTTTCCAATCGATCGCCTCCCTCCGATCCAATTCAATCCCAACCAACGAGAAAACCCGGTTAGGGTTAGGGTTTCGGAACAGCGAGAGTTATCGGAATCGAAAGGGGTTTTCGTGAGGGTTAGGTTCTGCGCTATTCCTCGTGAGGGAGGAAACGTGTGGAAACTTGATGAATATTTATATTGCTGTGCCACAAAGGAGTCTATTTATATGACTTTGAGAAGAATAATATATAAAAAGTAAACAAAGAAAGAAAGTTTAGAAAGAATGATAACGGTATGTATTTACATTATGTATTTACATTTAAAGGAGTAATTTATTTATAAATATAACATACAAATAAAGATTAAGGATGATAACGGTATGTATTTACATGTAATTTTAAATTATAAAAATATTTATAGTTTTATTATTTAAATTTAATTTAGATTTAAATTTTTTAAACTTTTTTTATTTAATTTAATTATTATAATAACCAACATAATAACATTTAATTAATATATTTATTTAAAAATAATAGTTTAATTATTTGTTATAGAACAACTAAAGTTAATTAATTTAAAATAATTTATCATGAAGTTTTCATATCTGACAACTAACATTGTGCGTTAAATTATTGGTTAATTGTAACTTTTTCAATTTAACTCAAGCTTAAACCCTAGCTTTATTACTTTTTCTGTTAAATAAATCTATACGATGATGTTATATTTTGTAACTAACATTATCAACTTATCTATTAACGTTTCAGTACATTATATTTGACATTATCAAATCTTACTATATATATGATTTTTACAAATGGATATTTACATTACACGCTTTTAAAATGTATAACCAACCAAATTAAAAACTCTAATTTTGTTTTTTGTGTTCTTTAACTACATCTATTTGATGTTCATATGTTTTTAATTAACATTATAAACTTATGTTACAACGTTTACATATTATATTTCACATTAACAAAATTTATTATATATTCTTCATGCATGTTAATAGAAACTTCATGGTGTAGTTACAAGTTGTACCCAGTTTGTAGCAACCGTCTCTTCAACTTATGAGTTTTATCTTGCAGTGTTTAACTATGTCCAGAAGTTGTATGGATGATACTATCTATATAAGTTACTTTTATATTTTTCTATGTCTTTTCAATCCATCTTAAACTGTTTTAACGCAATAATGTGCATTGTAATGTATAACTAACTCGTGCGTATGCGCACGGATCAAATACTAGTAATATATAAAAAGTAAACAAAGAAAGAAAGTTTAGAAAGAATGATAACGGTATGTATTTACATTTAAAGGAGTAATTTATTTATAAATATAACATACAAATAAAGATTAAGGATGATAATTACATTCATGAAAGATTAGTTATAACAATTTTTTTGAATTTTTATTATATGAAAATGTATCTTATTAAAATCTTATTAGAAAAATTTTTGGAATAAAATTTTAGTGAAGGAAACATAGTATATCATCTTTTATTGAATCATCACTTGTCTAGTTAAAAATCTTGACTGAAAAATTTAATGAGACAAAATCATGGTTAAGGGAACAAAAAGTGCATAAGGTATTTATTTTTTCTCCTCATACAAACAATTATTTTTAAAACGATCCAATCTTATAAATAAGTTGTTCAAAATTTTCTCTTAACAATAATATTATAAAGAAATCTTTTAAATTCTCACGAAGAGACATAGACTTTGAGCAGGGTCATACACCCCTATTTTTAATCTATTTTTTTAAGTATATATATTTTAATAATAAATTAATTATTTTATTAAAGAGTTTAATTGTAGAAAATAATGATATTTAAATATTATTTATCAGATTTATTTTGGTTTTTACATAATATTTCTTCCCTTTTATAGTATTTATGGTGAAAATAATGACACTTTATATTTATTTTAATGCAAATATATTATTTTATTAATAAATATTTTTTTCATTTTATAATCTTCATCGTAGAAATAATTATATTTTTTCCTTTTTTAAACAAAATATTTGAGTTTTACTTTTTTATAATAGTTTTTCCTTTTATAATATATTTAGATTATAAATATTTATATTTGCAATCAAATAATTTTATAATATTTTTTATATCAATTTGGTAATAATTGATTTGAAAAATTAAATGATACTACTATTTAATATTAACATTTATCTATAAGATAAGTTTATAAATACTACATAGGGAATATTTAATAACTTGAATTTTGAGACATAATGAATTATCTTCTTTATGAACTTTTGGTTCACATTCTTTTGTACGATGATTAATATAATGACAATTCATTTAAACTAATTTCCTTTTTCCAACAGTTTATTATCTCTCTCTCATGTTGGAAAAACTAATTTAAAATAACAATTGACAAATTGAGTCAGTAAATAAATCTATTGTTGATGATTTAACATATTTTATTATATATGGAGATTCATACAAACATATATTTCCAACATCCTTTCAGGACTCATTTTAATGTATTGTGATAAAACAATTAGACTTTTATTTACAACATTACAACACATTTGAAAAAAAAATATTAAATTGGAAATATAAGGTTGCTAACCATAAATCAATTTCAAGATGGGAGAAATAACTATAACTTGTTGGCTCCATACTAATCAATATTGCAAGATACGATATTGCATTTCCCTAAAAAACATTGATAGTTTTGATTTTATGAGTAATGGTCTTGCAATCAATTTTAAATCTTTAATAAGTGATTTTGCAAGTCTATTTTGTGTAAGAACATATTCTGAAGGATGTTTAATACAAATTTCAATAGTCATATAATACTCATTAAAATCATGAGATTTAAACACACCAACATTATCAAGACAATTTTTGAGTTAAAAATCTCGCAAACTTCTGATTGCGAGTTGACAACAAACAAACATGTGATCATCTAGTTGATGCATAAATTTAAATCATAAAATATTTAAATAATCCACGTGTTTGGTGTATTGGTCCACAAATATCACCTTGTATTTGTTATAGAAATGTAAGGAATTCATCATCACTTTTCTTGGGTAATGGTCTTATTATTAACTTCTCTCTTGAACAAATAGTACATGAGAAATCATTGAAATGAAGATTCTTCTAGTTCTTCAATGGGTGTTGTTAACACTTTGACAAGTGTACCAATTTGTCCAAGTAATAATTAAACAGTAAGTCCGAATTTTGATTCCACATAGACTTTGTTTGTACTCAGAGTTAATACACGTTTGTTTCTAAACAATTAATGAATCAATTGGCTTATTTAGAGTAAATAGCATCTAACTAAATTTGACTTAATGTAAACTATAAACAGAATAAATATAAGCCAGAGACACAAACACTCGGAGTATTACGGTGACGGTCAAAACAAGGTGCGACGTATGTTGGGGGTTCAACTAACTGAAACTAACTTTGATACAATATTAAAGATTTTCACTATTCAATATTATTTTCCAATCACCTTCATCTACTAGTACATTCTAGCCTTGATTCCTCAAGTAGAAGACCCTAAATCACTTAATTTCACTCCTAATCTCTTAAAAGTTATATTAACCATTTTGCATTAAGATTAAAGATGAATAACTTAGGCTAAGCGAAACTATTCTATCCCTAGAAATGGTTCACTTAGAAGTGTTTTCCAGCTCTAAGGAAATAAACATTTTTCAATACATAAAACCTATAACACAACATGAAAATGGATGTTCAAAGTACTAGTATGATAATAACTCAGAAAAACAACAATAATGAAAAAATAACATTGAATAGATAGTTAGAATCATTACATCAAAGTGTTTGATTGTTGAGCTCCCAACAATAGGTGTTTAGCCTCTCATTCTCATGAGCGGCTTATATAAATGGATGATTAGGGCAATGGAAATGGAATGAATGGAAGAAAATGGAGAATCAATGTGGAATGCAAGCTCCAATGGTGTGGAATAATTCCTCCTTCGTGACCTAGCTAAGTTTGTGTCTGTGTTTCTAAGATAAAAAGTTATCCCTTCATTTCCTTCATTTTTCTCCTTAAAATGCAGCCCAGTGTCGTGATCGCGCTAAGTGCGCTTTCATTGTCCAACTAGATAAGTGATCACGCACTAAGTGAGCCACTCGTGCTGAGTAGGCCTAGCGCTAAGCGAACCTCTGCACGCTGAGCGGGTAACTTTAGACCCTCATTCCTCCTTCTATGCCTTTGCACTGAATTCTAAAAAAAATACAACCAATACCTTATCAATCAATAAATTTTAGCATCTTCTGGATAAAAGCTCAGAAGAAACTCATTCTTATGTTTTAATCACAAAAAGAAGCATTAAAAGAGGAAAATATGAGATAATTGCTATGTAATTTACATGTAACTTTACATATGCACAACAATTATCAGGTGTTCACATGAATTTTTAACTATTTTTCATATTATAATAAATCCACAATGGCCCGACTGATCATGCCAAATAACAAAGTTATATTGTTTTGTAAACTTCTGGTTTACATTTATATGCTTTTCAATTACACTAATAAGCATGTAGTATAATTTTAACATTGACGTCTTGCCTTATATAAGTCATTGTACTATTAGGAAGACATTCAAAATATATCTCAAATTATTTCTTATTTTTCTTGATATTGCTCACTATAAAAGAGACACATCGCATACCATGTATACATATTTATAAACCAATAAAACTATTCAAAGAAAAACATTGTAACCTTAATACATGTAAAAGCTATTAGCCTATATAAAATCAATCATGCGCAATACACAATTTTAAAACAAATCCATATTTTTTTTAATATATAATTAATCATGTTCGTGATAAACAAAACTAACAATGATAACTCACTAAATGCACTTATAAATATAAAGATGACAACATACATATATGGAACTCAAAATAATTTGAATCTTGATCACAATCAAAAGCACCATATTTATACATTGGTCTATAACACCAATTTAATAAAACATTTAAAAAATGTATATAAAATTAATATATACATATATTCATTATTCCTTGAATTTACAGATTTTCTAAGTCAAATAATATGTCTTCTTATTTACAAAAACATGAATCAAATCATAATGTCAAAAATAACATGAATATAAAATCATCCAAAAGTAATCGATATAAAACATTTAAA
This sequence comes from Glycine latifolia, assembly GCA_013407115.1. Classification (NCBI taxonomy): domain Eukaryota; kingdom Viridiplantae; phylum Streptophyta; class Magnoliopsida; order Fabales; family Fabaceae; genus Glycine; species Glycine latifolia. The sequence goes on along the minus strand of CM023948.1, from coordinate 7,016,606 downwards.
TAATCATAAATAATTAATGTAAATACATATATAACAATAATAATGAATAAAAATATTAAAGTATTCAAACAATTATTTTATAAAAATACATGTGTTAACGAAGCAATGTCAATCAAATGAATCATTTGATTTTTCATATAAATTTCATATCATTTTTTCACGAGTATATAAGAAATAAATTTCAAATATTTTTTAATTTTTTTTTTGGTATTGATGCTACGAGAACACATTAAAGTTATGAAAATAACATAATCAAAATTTTCGAATGATATATTTGAAAATATATTCACAATCTTTTAAATATTTAAATTTAAAATTATAATTTTTCAAAATTATTATCAAAATAACGATCGTACAATTTTCCAAAATAAGCATATAATTAATATTAGTAATTTTCTTAAATTAATATAAAATATACATCCCACAATATTGATCAGGTCGTATTATAATAATAGATAATAATAAAATAAAAGGTAATATTTTCATATATAAACCTGAAAACTAATTATAAATCATCAAAATATACTTATTGTAACACATCATATACAAAACATTGCGTTATGTGTTCCTAATATACTAAAGTCAATTCAATCAAAACAAATCAAATGATAAAAAATTCATATATAGACTTACATTATTAATTATTATAATGCTGTGCCACAAAGGAGACAACCGAAACTGTGCTCCACGTGCTTCCCCTGCGCGTTTGCTACCAATGTTTCTTCTTCTATCGAAAATTCTCCCTAAATAAAAAACAAAAACGTCTAATTCAATATTATTATTGCTGATTTTCTTGCAGCAGGGGTGCGGAGCGTCACTCGTTAGTTTTTAAATTTTGGGATCTATTAATAATTTGCATTATCATTGTGTTTTTATGTGTATTAAGAGTTTTATGCATATTAAGATCTAAAAAAATAAGGAACGTTACATCTTCTTCAATCTTCAAATATATTTTAATACTTTTTTCAATATTTTAGGGAAAAAAATAATCAAATAAAATGAAAGATACATTTCATATATTAAAAAGATAAATTACGTAATATCTTTTATTTTTGACCGAATTACTCAATATCTTTTATTTAGGTGAATTAATATCTGTGATTTTATAAAGTTTTTAATTAAGTCTTTATAGCAAAAAAAAAAAAAGAAGAACACTTTAAGAAGTTCTAATTAAATCCCTGCATTAAAAAAATACTTTAATTAAGTTTTATAAGTGAGTTTGTTTATGCTTAAAATAACTCCTTTAAAATAAGTGATTTTTTTATTAGTGATTTTACAAAAACATAACGTGTATTTTTTATGTTTGGTTACAATTATTAAAGAAATGTTTTTTAATTAAAAGTGATTATTAACTTGTTTGGATATGATAAGTGGATAAGTGTTTTTTTTTATTTCAAAATTACATAAAAAAAACCTTATATGCACTTACAAAATAAACATGTTTGCTAAGTAAAAATTACTTTTTTATATACATGCATTATATGCCCATTTTTTAATTAAGAAAACATTCAAATATGAATAATAGATAAATGAAAACTCTAAATATTTTTTTTAGCCTAACAAGCATGTTATTACAATATTTTATTAATAAAATGTTTCCAAATTTTGGTGATTAGCATGTTTTTCCAGATTCCTTGATCTGTGAGTAATGTCACAGTGCATATCAAATATATACTGTGTGATACTCACATCATTATGTGGTCTAATAAACAAGTGAGAACGGAAGCAAGTGATATAACAAAAGAATTTGTTGTGAACATTTTCATTAATAAAATTGAATATTGGACCTCATAAATCACAATTTGTTTGTGGTTCCCCTTCCACATCTTTAAGAACACACATCAAACATTTTGTGTGCAAAATCAAATATACTGTAAAAACAAAATGCAACAAAATGTGAAGCATAATGGAATGGACAAACAAAGTATCATACAAGGAAAAATACATAAATAAATAAATAAAATTAAGATCCACAAACACAAGTATGTTCGTAGTCATGGGCAGTTATAAAAATAAATAGAGACCATGTGAAAATGAGGAATAATCCATAATCATGTCATATTAACAAACAATTAAATATATTCATATTTTTGCAACTATGAAAATGCAGAAAGTAAGTTCATTAACATTCGTAGAAGAGGCGATTGAAGTACTGCAAGCAAAACAACGAAAATCAAATTAGCGTTGCTAACTTCTTTTCTTACTCGTTGAACTCAAAGTGTTGCTTCTTGGTTTGCGTCTCAAAGAGAGGTGTGTCATGAGGAGGAAGGCGATGCAGAGGCGCAGTGGCAATGAGGGAGGCGGCGCGATGACAATCTGCAGAGGTGCGTGACGAGGCGCGATGACGATCTGCAAAAGGGCGGTTTCGATTTGCAGTGGCACGGTGGGAGGCGATCTCTCACAACATGGAAGGCGAAAATGAAGGTCACGTGATGTTGAAGGAGAAGAGGTAGGTCACGATCAGATTGCGTTTTGTTCAAGGTAGTCTCGTTCAAAATTTTCATTAACCCATTTTCATGTGTTTTCCTATTCCTACTTTTGGGAAAAAAAAATTAAAATATTACAATTTTAATATAAAATTACCAATATACTGTAGTTTTAAAAGTATTTACATATGTATAGTAGTTAGTGGTGCCTCACGAAGATGCAATCGGACACGCCTGCTCAGGCGCGACTCAGCCCCAGTTGCACCCTAGACCCATTTGGTAAATAAAGAAAAAAATGTCTTCATTGGAAAAAAAAACCGTACTAATGCTATTTTTGAATCCTAAACTTCAAATGGTCTAACTATTTTTGTATATACAAATTTCGAACGGTCATAATTTTTTTTATAGGAATGTCCGATGGAGGCGTAATTTATGTCAAAATGCTCGAAATTAAGAGAAGTAATTAAAAAAATAAAAAATAGCATTAAATTAACTAATTAAATAATTAAAAAAGTAGACGGTTTGGGAATTTTTGGCTGATTGAATCTCAAATTGTAATTTTGATGCACTTAGAGACATTTTTTGGAAAAAAGAGTTGACCAAATCCCCTTTGGGTATTTGCCTATGGCTAGAGGACTGAATTTCGAGCGTTTTGACAAATCGTACGCCTCCGTCGGACATTCCAGTCAAAAGTTATGACCGTCCGAAGTTTTATGTACACCGTGCCTCAAAATGACACATGTCTCAAAATGACACGTGTCACAACCAGGTGAGTCACGTTTGGCTGAGGTACGACTAAGACTAAGTCGCGCCTGGAGCAGGCGTGTCTGATTGTGTCTTCGTGGGAGGCCACTAACTTCTATACATATGTAAATACTTTTGAAACTGCATTATATTGGTAATTTTGTATTAAAACTGTAATATTTTAATTTTTTTCCCCCTATTTTTGCACTAACTTATTTGGATAAGCTATTTTTAACTTATGCTTTTTTAAATAAATTTATACAAACTTTTAAAATTTTATAATAAGCATTTTTTTCTATAAAATAAGTGTTTTTTTTTCTAAAAAAAACTTAACAAAACTTACCCTTATTATCAAACCCCAAATCCCACAACTCAAAGAAAAAAAATCCAGTTGCACCTTTGAAGGCCATAAAAAAAATACTAGAACTATTACACTAATGACTTTATTTGATAAATAAATAAATGATTTTTTATTATATATAACTTAAATGGAATACCAACCTTGCACATATATTCATAACTGGGAAATTAAGTAGTATTAATATTATATAAACTAATAATATCAAAATTAGAATTAATAAATAAATATTAGTATATTTATTGAATAATTTAAATTAAAACTGATAAATATGAATTAATAATACATATCAAGGATCAAAGTTGCACATCAACTTGATTGTAAATGATTGAACTTTTTATATTGTTTAGTGGATCATCATGAATAGCATGAGTAAATTAATGTAAAATTTATTAAAATATGATTTTAAATATTTAATATAATTCACTAAAGTGAGTGGTGATAGTAACAATAAAAATAATAAAAGTACTGATAATGAGAATAGTGACAATCATAATAATGAAAAATGAATCCATAAAATAAACATGGATCCTAAATTTAAAATGATAAGGTTTGAGTTTTGGTGCATATATAAGAAATAGAATATTATAGATAATCTCCACCAAGATGCCAAAGTCATTAACAATGGCCACGCGTTATATATTTCTATACTTTATGATTTCATTCTATAGTAAGTCCACATGGACCAATTAAGTGTGTAGATGTATGCAATGTTCAAGAAATCGTAAGACCTATGACTGGAGAGGGAACCAACAAAACAAAATAATATATATATATATATATATATATATATATATATATATATATAATATTGTGTTAGTTTTATAAATAAATTTAAATCATTATCTCTTATCATTTCTTTTACTTTTAGTTGTTTTTGTTACAAATTTATGTTTAGAGAATTTTTAATTCATTTTGATAACTCAATATGTCATAGACATATGATAATACACACGCTTGAAGTTTACAAACAAAAACTCAAATTAGAAAGGAATTTACTTTTATACAATAATTTAAAAATATTCTTATATTACAATTTATTTTTCATCATAAATCTAAAATATAATTTATATATTTAAAAATATTTATTTATTATGACTTATAATTATAATTATATAAAATAGATATTTAACATTTTCAATGTACAAGTTGAAATACTAATTGAAACTAAAAGTTATTAAAAAAGTTGAAACTAAAAGTTCATATATTAATAAATAAATAAAATACATGTAAGATTTAATATGACACAATGACATTTTGTGTATGATAGATTATAGCATAGAAATAAATTGAATGAAAAATGTAATTTTTTTTTCAATTTTTGTTAAAATTATGTTATTCATTTAATGTAATAAAATATAATTTATTTGATTAAATTATGTGTCTATTTTTTTATGTAATATATATTTATATTTTAAAATATTTATATCTAAGGGAGATTTATTTATTATTTTTTTCCTAAGCCTATAAAATGTTAAGACTAGTGATGCGTAAACTATGTACTTGCTAAGGGTAAATACACCATACGCAGTAATAACAATGGAGTTAAAAGTCCGAATATCGTACCCTATAGACTAACTAAGACTAGTTGTATTTCTAAATAATTTAAATTACATAAACTAAATAATTTTGGATTTTTATCTTGAGTTGGAGATTGTTTGTGTTTGCGTTCAAGAAAATAAAAATAAAGACAGACAATAGTGAAAAAATATATATGAAGAGAAGTGACTCAGATTATAATTTCGCATGTATCATTTTCCCCCTAATTCCTATTTTAATTAAGAACTCTTAGATATCAATTAATCGCCTAATACCTCTTATTATAATTATTAGTCTATGGTCAAGGTTTGATAATACTCTTTCCACTAAATCAATCATGCATTGGTCATTTGGGATTTAATTTAGGTTAAGGATGAATAACAAAATGATTTATAAAAAGGGAATTCTTGTCACCAGTTTGGTCTTACAAGTTTTATGAACTCTATCATTCTATAGGTTATTTAATAACAAGAACATGATCATAAACACGTAATTAACTAATATTATAGTGATTAATTCAAATATAGAAGTGAAAGCGATAGAAAGATGCAATTAATTGAATAACATAGAAGAACTTTATTAAAAGAAAGGAACTATAGTATATGGGATACTACATCACAATCCGAGTTTTAAGGATTTAACCAACCATGATCATAGAATAACTAAATAGAATATAATATTGCCTTAGAAATAAAAGAGATCGAAAATTCTTACAAATTCGGACCCCAATTGTTCCCGGTGTAGTTATCTTCTCATAAGCTTTTGCTATTCGTAAATAAAATAAAGTACAAGGTATCCAAAAGAGAGATTCTCATTCCTTATTTATAATATTTTGTGAAGACATTCCTTCTATCTTTCCTTAATTAAAGAATAAGTTATCTCTTAATCTTATCAATTAATTAGGATTTAAATCTGACATATGATCCAAGTGGATCACAAGCATACAAAATTACCACATAACCTCTTTTTCTAGTGTTGGAGTGGCCTTCTTTTTCTTCTTTGATTCTGCCATAGACTTTCTACTCTTGATGCTCACAACATTCACCTCCATATTCTTAGGATTAGCTTCAGTTTGGGAAGGAAGTGTGCCAGAAGTTCTTTGAGACATAAGAGTGATAAGGTTTGTCATATTGGATCCAAGGATTTGAACCTTTCATCACTATTAGTTATGTGCTATATTACCATGTCTTGCAAGGTTGGTCTTCTCTCCTTCTTCTTAGGCCTTTGATATAAGGGCCTATGTACATGTTCTGATTTTGATTTTGCAGGTGAGGGGGGCATGTACACATTCTGGTTTTGACTCTGACCTTCCCTCTGATCTTTCTACTCTTTCCAAGAGAAGTTTAGGTGATCTCTCCACCCTTGGTTGCAGGTATTAAAGTGGGGGGGTCATAACTAATACTCTTTCCAACAACATAGTTCACTTCCTCCAGGGCCTAGGTGTATGGGTAGTCTCCAACCACATGTCTTGTTTCCCCACACTCCTCAAAGGTAGGAGGTAAGGGCATAGGTGTCATTATCTGCACTCGAGCATTCATCATAATCTTCATCTGCTTGGCCAACATATTCATCTTTTGTTCAAGAGAAGAACCAGATGAAATAGCTTTCACCTGATGAACCCTAGAGAATCTCCTGAGAATTCTTTGGTCACCCATGCCACTGTAAGCATTAGAGGTCATAGCCTCAATAACCTTCATTGATGCATCAGTCAGCTTGTGCATGGGGTTTCCCTCAGTTTCAACATCTAGGCATGATCGGTTGTGTTGTGATAGTCCTTTATAAAAGATGTGGACTAGCCTCTGTAGTGGGTAGCCATGATGTGGGAAACTTCTTTGTAGCCCCTTGAATCATTCCCAGACTTCAAAAAGTGACTCCTGCTCAAATTGGGCAAAGTTCCCAATCTCTCAGATAAGCTACTTAGACTTTGCTACATGGAAGAATTTCTTCAAGAATGCTAATGAGCACCGATCCCAAGTGATAATGCTCCTACTTGACTAGTCACCGAGCCAATTTTCAGCCTCCCCCCTAATGAGAATGGAAAGGCAACCAATCTAATGTAGTCAAGAGCACTGATAAGGCTCTTCACCGTGTCTGTGAGTCTCAGGAACTTCCTTTGATGGACCATAGGGTCTTCTAATAGTAGGCCATGAAAATGTATCCTCTCAATCATGTTGATCAGCCCATGCCTTAGCTCGAAGTGTTGGTCTCCCAGATTGGGGAGTAGTATGACTGTAGTGATTCCCACACAAGGGGTGAGGTAATCCTGCATGGTGAGCTCCTATTCTCCACCGAAGGCCATTTTCCTTCTCCTTGTTTCAGCGTTATTCCTATGATAGACTTTTTCAATTTCGGGGTCATACTGAGCAATTTCACCCCTCTGAGATCGAGTTAGTATAAACTATATAAAAAAATGATTAAAACAAAGTTGGAAAAAAAAGGGAGAGAAAAAAAATTAAAATTGCAATAAAAATTCAGAATATAAACAAAGATTAAATAGAACAAAATAGAAAGAGAAAAAATAAAGATAGTGAAAATAAAATATATGAACAAAAATTATTTAATTGATGCAAATTAAAATTATCTAAGAACTCCACAACCAGTCCCTGATAACGGCACTAGAAACTTGTTGCGTAAAATATGTATTCACTAAGGGAAAGTATACCCTATGCAGTAGCAATAGTGAACTCGAAAGTCTGGATATCATACACTAAAGACTAGTTGTGTTCCCAAATAATTTAAATTGCATAAATTAAATAATTTTAGATTTTTATCTTGAGTTGGAGATAATTTGTGTTTGCATTCAAGAAAATAAAAATAAAGACAAATAACAGTTTCAAGAAAAGATATGTATGAATAAAAGTGGTTCGGATAGTGATTTTGCGTATACCATTTTTCCCTAATTCCTATTTTAATTAAGAACTCTTAGTTTTCAATTAATAGTCTAATACCTCTTATTTTAATTATTAGCCTATGGTCAAGATATAAGAATACTCTTATTTTAATTAAATTAAAAAAGATTTAATTTAGGTTTAACGATGAATAACAAAGAGGTTTATGAAAAGGGAATTCATGCCACCAGTTTGGTCAAATAAGTCTTATGAATCCTTCATTTTATATTTTAGTTAATTATGAGAAGATGATTATAAACACGTAATTAACTAATAATAGAGTGATCAATTCCAATATAGAAGTGAAAGTGATAGAAAGATGCAATTATTTGAATAACATCGAAGAACTTTATTAAAAGGATAGGAACTAGAGTACATGGATATAAATACATCAGAATCGAGTTCTAAGGGATTTAACCAACCATGATCATAAAATAACTAAACAAAATACAATATTGCATTAGAAATAAAAGAAATAAAAACCCTTACATATTCGAACACCAACTGTTCCCGATGCAATTCTCCTCTGAAAAGAACTTATTATTCATAAATAAAATAAAACATAAGGTATCCAAAAGAGAGGTCCTAATTCCTTATTTATAATATTTTGCAGAGATCCTCCTTCAATCTTTCCTTAATTAAAGAATCAATTTTCTCTTAATCTTTTTCATTAATTAGGATTTAAATCTGACATGTGATCCAAGTGGACCACAGACGTATGTTGTACAAAATTAACATGATTGTAGTCATCTGATTGGCTCGAAAATCTAATATTTTTAACTCTTTTTTACATAAAACGTCTTAAACACTTGTCTTTCACAAATTGAGTTTTGCCAAATAAAATATATCAAAATGCATAAATATAAAAAGAAAACTTATATCGAAATATAATTAATTATAGGTTTATCAACTAGTCTTATATAGTCTTAGAGTGTGTTGCCATCCCTCATATGTTAAAATAATCTTAATACAGCTATCACTTGTGAATAGAGTGAAGTTGAAACTTTTAGAAGAAAATACTAGAGAAAATATTTTATAATTTCTAATATGGCATAGTTCGCCAAAACTTAATAGCAATAGCATAGTAACAAGTGTGAAACACAATGCAAATATCAAGTTGGTAACCACAACACAAGGGGAATACAACACTACACAAAAAGGGACAACCCCAAACACTCATACAATCACACGCATGCATTAAACATACCCATGCTAATCTAACAAATGGGCACCCAGTGAAAAAAAAAAAAAAAACTTAACCTATATCTAACCCCTCAAGCTCATAGTTTTATCTATCTGGTATCATTCATAGTTTAAGTATACTCTTTCAAGGGACGTTCTAATTCTTTTTCTTCTGATATATAGTCTAAACTGTCTTCTTCAGCCACTGATGTCTCATCATTGCTTTCTACAGCTAGAAGGCTTCTGAGCATTTCACTGTTCTTTAGGTGATAAAATTTATCTTTAGATTCTCCCTTCAGTAGCTCTACCACATCAAGCATGGTCGGTCTCTTCTCAGGTAGATCCTGAGCACACATAAGTGCAACTAAAACAACTCTTTTAAGCTCTCCCTCCACATAGTTCCCATTCAGTCTTGGATCAGCAATTTCACTAAATTTCTTCTCACAAACCAAAGGCAATGCCCAATCAACTATCGATCGCCTCACCGTCGAATTAAGCTTTTCAATTGGTCTCTTGCCACTGGCAAGTTCTAGAAGGAGAATGCCAAAACTGTAGACATCATAACTCTCATTTGCTTTGCCTAACATGGCATATTCTGGTGCAAGGTAGCCCAGGGTACCCTTAACTTTTGTAATCACATGCGTTGCCCCGTCAGGGATCAACTTAGCAAACCCGAAATCAGCAACACGAGCACGGAAATCAGAATCCAGCAACACGTTGCTTGCTTTAATATCCCTGTGGATGATATGCGGGGTTGCTTGGTGATGAAGATACCTGAAAGTAATAAGATTTATGGAGAATGTAATGATAGTGGAAGTTCTTCACAAGAAAAATCAGGTTACTAGTACTCACACAATTCCTTCAGCAGAACCAATTGCAATATTCATACGCCGATTCCAATCAAGAAGGCATTCGAATGAGTGATGTCCATGAAGATGAGAGTGGAGGCTCAAATTTTGCATATATTCGTATACAATTAACCGCTCCTGTCCTTCAGCACAGTAGCCACGGAGACTGAGAAGATTCTTGTGTCGTATTCTTGCCAATATTTCAAGTTCAACGGTAAATTCTGTCTCTGCTCTGTTGCTCCAAACTTTCAATCTTTTCACTGCAATCTGAATGGCAAGACTTTTTAAACAATAAAATGGTTGGTTATACAGCCATGCTATTTATCTGCCATCAACATATTTCAGTAGCTTCAATTCTCAAACGCTAGATAAATTTTTTTCTATTCGTAGGAATCGAAGATGGCATCAAGGAGTTTACAACACCCCCACACCTTGCTCAATCAACTGAGCTAGACCCCTTTGGTTAGATAAAATGTTTTGAATAGAGGATTTTGGCTGTTTGATGCATTAGCCTGAGACTTCTAATCACATTCTTTAAAAATCATATCACAAGGTCAAATCAAATCCTACAAAGTCTTGAGAACAATCCATTAAGGAACATAAATCAAACTCTCTCTTCCATAATATACAGTCAATGGCTATTTTAGTTCAATCCAATGGCTAGCACAAGAAATGAATATTAAAAATTCTTATCAACAGGAAGGTATCATATTACTTAGGCTCACTCACAATCATGATAAGAAAACTGCTGTGCTTATATTGAAAGATTGCTGTAACAAAAAAATAGAAGCCACTGGAGGAGGGGTTCAGTATCTGCTTCCCTCTCATTCAACCCCGATTTGATTGAAAGAATAACATTCTTGGACATGGATCTCTTTCTAGTCCATTCTTTTGCAGCATCAATGAAAGACTTGCCATTACTAATTGTCAAGTAAGACTTAGAACGATATAGGAAATTCTGTAAGATGTTTCAAACTATCAAAGCAGACCCCACAAAGCCATTAAGAATGTAAAATGGCCATAATAACTGATAAAGATAAATGGATTTTATACAATCTTTTACCAGTGTCATTCACAAATGATGCTGCTAATGTACTCTGTTCCAACATGTATAAGCCAGCCATAAATTCATTGTGCTGAATTTCTAATGCTTTGTAGTTTATGTGTTGTGAGAAACATATTCACATTATTAATAGTGATTGCCTCATTGGATACATAGATTATCCAGGTACTAAACATTTAAATTATGAAAGAAGGCAAAAAAAGAAGATATTACTTCATTGAAGTAGATAAAAGGAAATGATAGTGTGATGAACGTAATGCTTTGATGGCATGGATATCAAATCAATTTCAATCTTCTGAGTCTAAGCAAGGATGGAAACTGGAAAGAATATAACAAGGAATGGGAATAATCATGTGACTGTACTAGATCTGTCTATTTATGTCTTTATTGAATAGAACATATGTATGAGAAAACTCATTCATATGGTTCGCCATTTTCAAAATATGAAGTTTAGGTAAAAATAAGAGACCATCCAAATATATTATTAAAGTAAAGGGTAAATACCCATTTTGATCTCTGAAAGATAAATTTAAATTTAGTTATGAATTTGCAAAAAGCAACATATTGGTTCTGCTATTAAATTTGTGAGATTATTTTATTATTAAATTTAATTTTAGTCTTAAATGCGCAAAAAGTGATGACATATTGATCTTGTTATTAAATTTGTGAGATCATTTTATCATCAAGTTATAATGTTTGAGGATCAATTTGATAATAATTTATATTTTTTTAAAGACCAATTTAATATTAAATTATAAAATCCAAGCATCAATTTGTCATTAAAATGCGTCTATGTATAACACTTTTTTTACATTCACCGGACTAAATAAAAAATTTCCATTTTCGGTAGCCACCTCACACTTTGGGGACCAAAGTATTTATCATAAAGTAAATGTAACACTAGATCACCCCATCCACGGCTAAAATGAGCAAGAATAACCATGGAAGACACAGAATGCAGCTGATTTGACAAGATGCGTAACAGTAAAAATAAGTAAATAAATAAAGATTATAGTCGTACTTGCGATCCATCCCAAAGTTGGCCCCAGTACGCACTGCCGAAGCTCCCTTCTCCAAGCTTGTTATCATAGTTGAAATTATTTGTAGCAGAGTGTAATTCCTTCAAAGAAAACACCCGCCATGTTGGTTGTTCTTTCCCTCGCCTTCTGCTGCATGCATTCAGTAAAAAAATAAATGAAAAGCATAATTGAGTTTGAGACCAAAGTTTGAATATAAAAAAATGGTCTTTTAGAACTCTACAAGTACAGGATCAATCAATGAAACATGCACCTTGGTATGCTCAGAACAGTTAATCATGCATAATGCTCAAAACTTCTCCCTCAATTTTGCCTGTCCAGTTGTACCTAACAAACTTAACTAACCCTCAATGGATCCTTCTTACTATGCAAAAATTAAGCACTCAAACTTGAAGTCATACAACACAAACATCTAATCCAACAAAACAAAAACAATAGAGTTTAAAAAAAAAAGTTAACAAAAGATTCATGAGTTATTGTCATACCGAGTGGAAACTTTTCCGCAACAAAACCAAAAAGCCATAACCTTTCCACCAATCAGCCCCACCTTGTCCTTTGTCTCTCTACCTTGCCAATCAAACCCAGAAAAAGGTGAACAAAATCAAAACTTGAAATCCACCCACCTTTCCAATCAAAACAGGTGGTGGTGTTGTTCTTTTAAACTGGGAGTTGTTGTTTCCTTTGGATATGGTTTGAAACAGGTGGTGTTGTAGCTTGTTTCAGCGTGAAGGCAAATAAATGAACATGTGTGGCAACAAAGATAAGAGGGATGAGGAAATGGGAAGTGAAAGCATGATGATGATGATGATGCAAAAAAGTGATGTTAAGATAAGAGAAATGGTAACAGGTAACACAGCTTTCTGTGCTGTTTAATGGAAGTTAAAGGCTTGTTACTCCTCTCCGTCCTTGTCATGCTGAACTCCAGTTGTTGCCATATTTATTGTTTTTAAATTTTTAAATAAAACAAAACATGCATGGCCCCCATTTCCTTTTTAAATTTTAATTGTGTTTTGGGGGGGAATTAATTGACTAATCAATGCCAGTTTATGAGTTTTTGCTGTTCTAGATTGTAACGCTCCTTAGGATAATAAATGAAAAAAAAAAGAAATAAATAAATAAGAGGAAAAAATAAGTGTTTTTTAAATAATTAAAAAAAATATAGAGAATTTTTTTATATTTTAATAAGTAAAAAGAGAAAATAAAAATTAGAAAAAAGATTTTATAATGATTAAAATATAAATTTAACACAAAATATTAAATACTGAAATTCATCAAAAATCACAAAAAAACTCAAGCTTTCCACTTTTGAAATTTAAAACTTCAAATTTCATCTAAAAAATTCTAGGTTTTCAATGTTTAAAATCATTTTTATATCTTAAATGCATCATAAATTTCAAAATAGTTGACTGGAAAATGAGAATATTTTTTTTACTTTAATATAACAAATAGAATATTTAATTATAACAATATAAAAAAGTAAAGATAAAATTTGAGTTAAAAACTAATTAGCATTTGAATCTTTATTAAAAAAACACAGCCCTATTCAATATTTAATCTAACCTTCTACAGAAGGATACAGGCGAGGTTCATAAAAAACCCTTCTACAAAAGGACACTTTCGAAAAAAATAGTTAAAAAATCATTGAAATATCAAGATCACGATATAGAGGGAGAGACTTATATTAGTGCAATTAATGACAAAATAAATGAATTTAATTAGGATTGGAGAGAAGTCATGTTACATATAATGGGCATCAAGCCTTAATCATAGGTCATTTTATATTCTTTTTTATTCATTCATGTTTTTTTCTATTATTCATTGTGGTTATCTGTAATCTATCATAAGTTTTTTTTTAGTTTGAATTTCAATCCCAAGGTATAAAAAAGAAAAGAAAAGAGAAAATATGATTTTCCTCCAATCGATATCTTTGGAAACTCGAAAACTCTTTGATGCTTTGAAGAATACATTCTTTTCTTTCTACCGAAAACTGAATAAATAATTCTTATCACATTACATGCTGATGTGATTTTTTTAAAATATAATACTTAATTTTGGTAGAATTTTGTTTTTGATTTCTACAAAATTAAAAGCTTTCTAATTAGAAATCTATCCAAGCTATTACTCATGCATTTTTTTTTTTCTGGATGTAATCGACTGTAGATTCCTTTCTTTATCTTAGTTTACAAATTTGCTACTAGTTTTTATTTATAGCCTTTGAGATGTATGGCCCAATCATTTTCTTACTTAATAGTTAATACAGGTATCAAATGAACACTTAAATTGTTTACTTGTAGATAGAGAGAGAGAGAGGGTAGTTAGAGCAAATTAAAATTGAGGGCTACCAAGGTTTGGTCCAGCAAGAAGAAACCAGAACCTGCATGCGAAGCGAGATTCTGTTTTTCTTTTGCTCTCATCTGTTTGGTGCAATTTCGCATATATGGTTGTTTTTAGTTGTTTTTAACTCCTAAAATTCACACTTCATCTTATGTTTTATAGTGTCAGAAATAGGGGCATGATTTTCAAAACAATTAGCGCTCATAACTTCCCCGTGACACTAATAAGAGATGTCTAGATGACTTGGTGTAACTACCTGCCTGGTTGGCATGTTTTTCACTTTTTTAGTGATTTAAAGATGTTAAAACGCAATCCCCACCTTAGTGTATCGACCTAATGTTGGAACTAGGAACCCACACCATCCTAGTGCTACAAATTTCCACTGACCCGAATAATTATAATATATATTGAAGGTTTAAAACATTTTTTTTTTGTTCTCAGCAAGCATACTCGGTATGTGTTTCAATTCATGTTGTGAAATTGATTATGAGTACAAAATTAATTTTACAACAATTTTTATACGTTTCATTTTACTTTACAAAATATTTTGAAATTAATTTAGAGTTAAAAACAACTTTGAGTAGTTTTTACATTGAATAAAATAATTTATATTGAATTTTACTTTTTGTTTTGATTCTATAAAAAATTCATACATAAATCATGTAATTTTAAAATTAATTTTGTAAAATCAATTTAATTCTAAATCAATTTTGCCAACCCTCGTCATATAATGAAGCATATAGGTCCCTTTTTTTTGTTGGATTCTCTTTTCTATATTATATACAGATAAAATATTATGAAATAAGTCTAAACTGTCTTCAACGGACTTCTGAACATTTCACTGTTTTCTATTTGTGAACATTTATCTTTAGATTCTCCCTTCAGTAGCTCTACCACATCAAGCATGGTTTGTCTCTTCCCAGGTAGAACCTGAGCACATACAAGAAGTGCAACTAACGCACCTCTTCTAAGCTCTTCCTCCACATTGTTACCATTTAGTCTTGGATCAGCAAGTTCACTGAATTTCTTCTCACAAACCAATGGCAACTCCCAATCAACTATTGATTGCTTCACCGTGGAAACTAAGCTTTACAACCGGTCTTCTGCCACTGGCAAGTTCTAGAAGGGAAATACCAAAACTGTAGACATCAACATACTTTGAATGGAAAATTTTTAGAAACAATAAAATGGATATACAGGGATGCTATTTATCTGTGATCAACATATTTCACCTCAGTAGTTTCAATTCTCAAGCACTAGATAAAATGTTTTGAATAGAGGTGTTTGCAACATGAGCCCCTGAAACATCTGAGATCATATTCTTTAGAAATCATATCACAAGGTCAATCAAATCCTATAAGTCTAAGAACAATTCGTTAAGTAGCATAAATCAAACCCTCTCTCTTCTGTAATACAGTATACAACTAAAGACTGTTTTAGTTCAATGCTATTACTAGGAACTATACTGGATATCAAAAATTCTTATCAACACTAAGGTATACAAATTACTTAGGGTCACTGAAAAATCATGATAAGAAAACTGGTATACTCATATTGAAGGATTTTTGCAAAAGAAAATCGAAGTAACTGTTTTGATACAGATCCCTCTCAAGCTGATTCTGTGATGCGTAATTCTTTAATGGCATGGATGTCAAATCAATTTTAATCTTGAAAGTCTTGGAGAAAAATGCTATGTTAGTTGTAATGGACAATATCTTTATTGTTGAATGCTATGTTCAAATCATCATTGTTTATTTGTTAGTTTAGATAGTAAAAACTTGTGATATTAACTAAGTATTGTGTAATCCTTGGTGAGAATAATAACTCTTATTTATCGAATACTATTTGACGACTTGGTATGCTTACCAACGATTCAAGAAGGGCTTACTCTTCATTTGATAAATAAGGATCTCCTTCATATTCTAAGCAAATGAATAACTCTTGTCATGTTAAAATCACTCACAAAACTGACTAGCCTTGTGTTCAAGGAATAAACATCCATATCCTTCGAACAATCTAACAACCATCTCTAAATGATTGTAAACAAAATTCACTATAGGTGTCATACCCTAATTCTGTCCAGGTCCCCCTCCACCCAAAAAAAAAGAGAACAAAAAAATAAGAAAAGAAAGAAAAAAAGATAACAAAAAGAAAAAAAAGAAGAAAAAATATAACAATTAAAAAAATGAAAAAAGAAAAAAAAAAGAGAAAAATATAACGGTTAAAAAAATGAAAAAAAAGAGAACAAAAAAAAAGACCCCTTAAAGGACTTAATGGGCTTTAAAGAGCCCAATAGGTCAGAAGTAACAACAATATAAAAGCACAAAGTAAAGGCATAGTGAAAAGGAAAATATTTTTTTGACATAGAAAAGCACGGATCCCGAGGAGGAAGAACGGACCAATGAAGTCGCGCCATTTGGCAACGTCGTCACATAAAGGAGAGGGGTCTCCAGGTAACGCCTCATTCCTTCACTCTCTCACGCACTACCCTTTTCTCTTCTCCTATTCCTCTTTTTCTCCTTCGTTTTTGTTCTTTTTCTTTCTTTTTGTGAAATTTGTTCGTGTGGTTCACCGTTGGGAACCGACGTGAGCCATACAAATGGTTATTGATGTTCTTTTGTTTTGTTTGTTGTTATTCATTTCATATTTAATCTTCTTCGTTGTGCTCTTGCTTCTATTTCCATGGTTTCTTTCATTGGGCAAGCTCCGCCACCGAGTTGCCACTGTGTCGTAGTGCCGTCGTCGTCCCACGCCGGCTTCGGAACTCCAAGCTCGTGCTGGTGGCGTCAAGGGGGTCTTGCCACCCTTCGTGGTGTTGACCCTCTTTCTCATGCCTTTTTTGGTTGTAGGCACCTAGGGTTTTCCAACCCTGATGCTTACTTATGGGTTGGGCCGGGTTGCCCTGACCCGTTACAAAAAAAAAAACTTATTTCTACTATTTGCAC
Source organism: Glycine latifolia (assembly GCA_013407115.1). Classification (NCBI taxonomy): domain Eukaryota; kingdom Viridiplantae; phylum Streptophyta; class Magnoliopsida; order Fabales; family Fabaceae; genus Glycine; species Glycine latifolia. The sequence goes on along the minus strand of CM023948.1, from coordinate 6,999,242 downwards.
CTGCTACTTTCATAACTACACCCTTTAACTTCTGGGCTTGACCCATTATTAAACAAAGTAAACAATGCTATTTATAACTCAAGTTTCATAACTGCACCCTCAACTTTTGGGTCTGACACATTCTGAAACAAAATATGTAATACTATTTACACCCCTTATTCACAACTGCACCCCCTTAATTGTTGGGCCAAGCTCTCTCTGAAACAAAACACATAATGTTATTTGACACTCATTTTTCATATCTACACTCCCTAATCTTGTGGGTCATGCCTTTTTTGAAATTAAATAAGCACTACTAATTGCACTACTTTTCTTCATGTATGCACCCCTAATTATTAAGTGTACTCCCCACTTCTATTTTATCATTTTCTATTACCATTTGATTTATATGATCACGTAATATTATATCAATTATTTATTTATTTTTGCAATTCCACTTTAGTTTTCTTTAGTGCATGCTTACGTTTCTTACACTCCACTCTGGGTCTGCGACTTACTTGGTGGTCTTTCAATAACATTTGGATAGATTTTATGAATATCATGCTAGGTTCCCGATTTGTTTGACTTTACAAAATTTACCACAAACCCAAATTCATTTTAAAAAAAAATACTCAAATAAAGGATCATTCAATTCTCCTTTTTTTTTCTCCAAAAAAAATTTACACATTACTCGAGATCACTTCAAGGTCAAATGCCTTAAGCGATTCTCTCCATTTTTTTTCTTAAAATTCAACGTTGTTTCAAGGTCCAACACCTTAATGACTCTTTTTCACGCAATTAAAATAAATCTTTCAAAAAGATAAAGTCAACCCAACACACAAGTTGTTTTCTAACAAAGAACTACGTAAGTCTGATTTCCTCATTGCACTTGAGGATACGTAGGAGCAAGGGAAAACCTATTGATGACCTAAAAAAACTAAAAAAAATATAAAATCCTTTATTTTCTAAAAATAAAAAATTTATTTCTTTTTCTGAATAAACAAAATATAATAAACATAAGTCATGTTCTTAAGGAAAGACAAATAATTAAAAATCATTTTATTTTTAAGACACTCAATTAAAGGTTTTTGTCTTCATGGCAGACACATGGGGTGCTAACACCTTCCCCATGCGTAAACGACTCCCGAATCCTTTTATCTCAAATAGTAGACCACTCCTTATCTTTTTAGTTTTTCTGACGTTTTCCTTAAATAAATGTTGGTGGCAACTCCCATCTAGTTTTTCCTTTTTTTAGGAAAATCCTTAATTTATTTTTTTTTCATCGTCGTCCCGTCGTGGTCAGTTACATTGCGACAATAGGAAATTTGAGTGAACATGCTGAAAATATGACCTAAGGAAACAGTCTTCAGAGATAGATGAGTCAAACCGCAAATTACATGAAATTAGTTGAAGACATCTCTTTAGCATATGATAGACCTATTAGGAAGGTATATAAAAGAAGAGGGCCTTCGAGGGGTAATAAGGAAAGGCAAATTAAAAATGTGGGAAAAATAGACCAAGTGGGAACAAAAGAAAAGGAGAAAGTAGTGGAGGCAGCGATGGAAGTGGAGAGAGAAAGTAATAACAGATAGGACAGGTGGTAGGAGGAGATTGGTGAGAGGAGAATAGAGAGGGAGCCATGCACAAAGGATTCGGGGAAGAGGAACATTGTGTTGGAGGTGGAGAGGAATAGTTGGGTTCCTCTGGGTGGTAATACTGTGTGGGTAATTGGGGTGTGACAATCTTTTAGTGTCTTTAGTGTAATTTTTAGAGTACCCATTGTTTGAAAGGGGCTCTATTTATCGATTTTGTTCTTAAATATTAAAGAGGTATTTCAGTTCCTATCAAATTGGTAACAGAGCTCTTGATCTTGGGAGCTTTATGGTATTGACGAAAATGGACGAGAGACTGGATGCATTGAAGCAACATGTGGAAGGGATGAGCCATGAATGGCAAGAGCGGCACCAACGCTCGATGGCTAAGTTGAATGCCCAACAATAGTCCATCACAGAGCTCACTGCTTTGGTCTGAGAAGGATTTGCGCGGTTGGGACCGGGTAGAAGAGATGACAACAGGGAAGATATAGTAGAGAGCAACTGTGAGCAGGATCCACTAGAAACGCAGAGGGACAACCATATGAGGAGGTTAGAGGTCCCTTACTTCACTGAGAAGATCCTTATGGGTGGGTCTATCGTGCAGAATGGTACTTCACCATCAACCAAATTGCAGAGGCTGAGAAGGTAATGGTAGAGTCAGGGTGTTTGGAAGGGAAGGCCCTGAACTGGTTCTAATGGTGGGAGGCGAGGATAGAGCGTGTGACGTGGGGGCTATTCTAGAAGGCACTTTTGGGGAGGTTCCAAAATTCCTCATTGGAAAACCCTTACGAGGTGCTGATGAGCCTATGGTAGAAGGGTAGCGTCACAGACTACAGGGAACAGTTTGAACTGCTCTTTGTGCCACTGCAGCACGTCGATGAAGAAGTCTTGTATGGGGCCTTTATGAACGGGCTGAGAGCTGAGGTTTGGTTACATAGCATCAGAGATCTGGGAGAGGTGATTATTCATGCTCATGACCCAATAGTAAAGAGGACTTGGCAAGGAAACACCAGGACTGCTTTGAGCAGTAGGTGGGTTGGAAGTTTGGAACATAATGTTGGTCAAATGGAAGCAAGTGAAGTAGGGGGACAATCAGGACCCCGAGGTAGCGTGTCTGGGTCAAGTGTAGGAGGAAGCCTGGTGCACAACACAATGGGAAACAAGGCAAATGTGGGATTTAAAAAACTAATTGATGAGGAAATGCAGGATAAAAGAAGGATGAGGGTATGTTTTAAGTGTTATGAGAGGTTCTTTCCTGGGCATGTTTGTAAAAATAAACAATTAGATGTGCTTATCTTAGGGGAGGAAGATTATGGGGAAGAATCCAACATTCTACAGGAGAGATAATAGTTGGAGGATCCTGCAACAATGCAACTACACATGAGTAGTATTGTTGGCATGCCTTTGAGGAGGTCCCTGAAATTGTGGGGCAATATCCTAGGGAAGAAGGTGATTGTGTTAGTGGATTTCGGAGCTTCCCATAATTTTGTATATAATAAAATCGTGAAGGAGCATCAAATTCAACCAAAAAATACACAAGGGTATGCGGTAGAAATGAGAGATGGACATCGTGTGAAGAGCCAAGGGGTGTGCCAAAATGTAGAGTTGCAACTGCCCAATTTAACAATCAAATAGGATTTCTATTTATTTGATTTGGGAGGATTAGATGTGGTGTTGGGTTATGAATGGCTAGAAGGGTTGGGAGAGATTCAAGCCAACTTCAAAGAATAAGTTATTAAGGTCAAGGGGAAGGACAAGAAGTTGGAGATTAGGGGAGATCCTGCATTGTTTAGAACTATTGCCTCACTTAAGGCTATGATGAAGGAATTGAAATGTGAGGGAGAAGGGTACTACATTGAACTGGGTATGATGTCTTTGACATATGAAAAAGAAGAGTTGGAAATGAAGGGTATTAAGAAGTTGATAGCAAAATTTAAAGGGCCGTTTGAGGAACCCATTAGACTACCCCCAAGGAGGCCTTGTGACCATGCTGTGGTCTTGAAGGAAGGGAGCCAAATCCCAAATAGCAGACCCTACAGGTATCCCCATAAGCAAAAGGAGGAAATAGAGAAGTTTGTGAAGGACATGCTGGCTGCTGGGATGATCAGGCTGAGTAGCAGTCCCTTCGCAAGTCCATTAATTTTGGTGAAAAAAAAGGATGGCAGTTGGAGGTTTTGTGCGCAGAAAAAAGGTAAACAAAATCAAATAAATAAAGAATTCTTCATTATAGATTCAACGATAACTGCGCCCAACCGTTTCCACATTCCAGTGATTGAGGAGTTGTTCGATGCGTTAGGAGGGGCAACAATTTTCTCGAAATTGGATGTTAAATCTGGTTACCACCAGATTCGGATGAAGGAAGGGGACATAGCCAAGACAACTTTCAAAACTCATGAGTGATGCCTTTTGGCCTCACCAACGCACATTCTACATTCCAAGCACTGATGAATAAGGTATTTAGACCTTTTTTGAGAAAATATGTATTGGTATTTTTCGATGATATACTAGTGTATAGTGTGGATCAGAATACTTATTTGCTGCATTTGAAGAGAGTATTTGAGACACTTAAACAGAATTCCTTGTGGGTAAACTATAAGAAGTGTAATTTTGGAGTATTTGGGGCATGTTATATCAGCTCAAGGAATTGGGGCTGACCCAAGTAAATTGGAGATTATGAAACAGTGGCCTAGTCCCAAAGATATCAAGAGTTTACGTGGATTTCTGGGTTTGACGGGGTATTACAGGAGGTTTGTGAGAAATTATAGAGTGATAGCTAGGGCTTTGACTAGGTTAGCTATGGAAAACCTTCATACCCTAACTATGCCTAACTTTGACATTCCTTTTGAAGTGGAAATTGGTGTGTTTGGGGTGGACATATGGGATGTGTTGATGCAACAAGGGAAATCATTGACTTTCATTAGTCAAGCTCTATCAAACAGGGCTCATATGAAGTTTGTTTATGAGAGGAAATTAATGGCAATAGTTTTTGCAGTCCAAAAGTGGAAACAATATTTGTTAGGGAGCAAATTTGTCATTAAGTCTGATCAAAAGAGTTTAAAATTCTTGTTGGAACAAAGAGTGCTGGAGGGAGAACAACAGAAGTGGGTGGCGAAGTTGCTAGGCTATGACTTTGAGATTTAGTATAAATCGAGGAAGGATAATAAAGTGGTTAATGCTCTCTCTCGAGTAATGGACTGGAGGCATTGGCAGATGAAAGTGCAGGGGATGAACAGCTAAAGAAATATATCCAAGAGGTGGCACAAGAGCCTGCCACTCATCCTCATTACAGGGTGTCAATGGGGGTGCTTTTGATCAAGGATAGGTTAGTTCTGCCACCCAAATCATCATGTATTCCTCTTATTTTGAATGAGTTCCATGAAACTCCTTGGGGTGGCCATTCCGGGATCAACATAGCTTATAAGAGGTTGGCTTCTACATTTTATTGGCGTGGAATGAGAAGAGATATAGAATAGTTTGTGAGTGGCTGTGAAATCTGCCAACAGAATAAATATCACAGGTTAAGTCTAGGGGGGTTGCTTCAGCCATTACCCATACCAACACAAGTCTGGGAAGATGTCTCATTGGACTTTATAGGAGGCTTACCGAAATCTAAGGGAATGAACTCTATTTTGGTAGTGGTGTAACAGCTGACTAAATCAACCCACTTCATTCCCTTAAAACATCCCTACACAGCAGCTGATGTGGCACCAATGTTTGTTAAGGAAGTGGTGCGACTACATGGATTTCCCAGCTCAGTGGTGTCGGATAGGGATAGAGTATTTCTAAGCCAATTTTGGAAAGAGCTTTTCAGGCTTGTCAGGACAGCTTTTAAGTTTAGTTATGCCTATCATCCTCAAACGGATGGGCAAACTGAAGTGACTAATAGGACAATTGAGACTTATTTATGCTGTTTTACAGGGGAACATCCTATATAATGGGTACGGTGGTTAGCATGGGCTGAACTGTTTCCTCCTATAATGCTTCCATTCAAATGACTCCCTTCAAGGCTCTTTATGGAAGGGAGCCTCCCTCTATAATTAAATATAGAAGAAAAGGCACATGCATGGATGAGGTTGATAAATTACTTCAAACCCGAGACTTAGTTCTGGAGAAGTTGAAGACAAATTTAATTAAGGCACAACAGAGAATGAAAGCCCAGGTGGATAAACGACGAAGAGAGGTTGAGTTCAAGGTAGGGGAGTGGGTTTATCTTAAGGCTCAACCTTATAGGTTGAAGTCATTGGCTAAGCGAATCAATGAGAAACTCAGTCCCAAAATTTATGGGCCGTTTAAGGTGGTGGAAAAAGTGGGAACCGTGGCATATAGACTGCAGCTGCTTGCACAACCAGAATTCATCCTATCTTCCATGTGTCGCAGTTGAAGCAGTCCTTGCATACAACTACTCCTTGCCAACAGCTCCATGTATATCTCACTGAGGAGTGAGAATTAAAGGTGACACCAGCTGAGGTGTACCAAGTTGCAGGTTGCTCAATGTGTCTGTTAAAGTCCTAATCAAGTGGGCTGATTTGCCTGCACATGAGAATACTTGGGAAGACTTTGAGATTCTTCAGTAACACTTTCTAGAATTCCACCTTGGGGACAAGGTGGCACTTGTTGGGGGGGGGGGGCTCAGTGCGTGTGTGAGCCCTTGAGGAAGGTATATAAAAGAAGGGGGACTTCGGGGGGTAATAAGGAAGGGCAAATTAGGAATGTGGGGAAAATAGACCAAGTGGGAACAAAAGAAAAGGAGAAAGTAGTGGAGGCAACGATGGAAGTGGAGAGATAAAGTAATAACAGACAGGACAAGTGGTAGGAGGAGATTGGGTGAGAGGAGAATAGAGAGGGAGCCATGGTGGAAAGACTGTCTCCAATGTAAATTACTCCAACATTCATTGTATTATTTTTTAATAGAATTGGCACAACATGCGTGAAATGATTAGAGTCTTTCCACCCATGTTAGAGTAATTTATCATATGTTAATTTGTATACTTTTATATAAATTGTCATAAGAAAAACAATGGAAAAATGAGATAGTCAAAAGCTAAGTGCATTATAAGAGCATTAGAGTATATAAACCCAATACAAAATGCGAGACACAGAACATGCATAAGTTAATTTACAAAATAATTGGCAAGAGCATTGATAATTTGGATCAAAATTTGTAGCATGAATCTTTTTTGAAGGCTAACACATGTAACAAAAAAAATGTTTTTGGAATTAAAATCAGGAGTGAAATTAAGAGAACTGAAAAGTCCTCCCATGAGATCATAGAATAAACAAAATCGTATATGTTACATGATCACCCTTACTATGAACTGCTACTGGTAATGGGAGTTAAAATAGCAATAATACAACACATACACATTCCAAATTAGAGTATGGAAAAAGCATAGCTATTATATATGATAAGTACAAAGACTCACCTCAATTCTAATGATACAGTATCCTTGAAATTGAAAGCATGAACCCTATTGGCTTCTGAATTCACATGTGAAACTCTCTAGCTAGGGGAAAAAAAACCTCAAAATTGAGTGAGATTCACAAGCTAATTGATTAGTGAAGTTAAGTGTTGTCATCTATGGAGAGAAGCAAATTTACTTGCTAATGGGAAGGGTAACCTTGGCCACAATCTTAATTTGAGTCTTCACGTGTTCCAACTTCGATTTCTATTCCTTATGCAGGGTCTTTTTGGCTGTACACTACAATCAATTTCTTCTAAAATAACACACATCTTAATGTAATGTTTGTAATTAGGATTAATTTAGATACACGTTGATAACATTTTATATTTTAAAATAAATTTTATCAAAATCAATTACACCCAATTTTAAAATAAATAGGCTACTAATTCCTCATGATGCAATAAGAGCAACATCTCTAGCTAGGGAGTGTAGTTATTTCTTAATTGGTACTTTAACTTTCTCAAAGGATTAATCTCATGATTTTTTAACATAGGAATATCTTGCTTTTACATACATACACCAACAACACATTTAACCCAAGTTAATTGGGGTCGGTGGTAGATGAATCCAATGATAAATCGAAAATAAGACAAAAGAGAAAAAATAAGTTAAAATAAAAGAAGGGTGAAAGGAAGAAGAGAGAAAATAAGAGGAAAAAAACTAAAAGAAGGGAACGACTGAGATATATAACTACTAATAAGTTTAACCCTCCACCAAGTTTATAGCTTTTTTCCACTCCGTCCTAAGACATACTGCTCGCCAATCTATATCTCACTTGATTAGGTCTTGTTTCACTACCTTTCCCTAAGTAAGTTTTCAGTCAACCTCTACCTCTCTTTGTGTCGAACTCTTGGTAACAAACTATTATTCTTATGGGAGCATCCAGTGGTCGTCTCATAACGTGCTCAAACCACCTCAATCTATATCAAAAATAAAAAAGTATATGTCTGTACCAAAAAAAAAAAGAATAATCAGGCTTATATCTATAGGTCTTGGTAGTTATTGGGCTTTGGCCCCTTTGTTTAAAAAAAAACTAATAAAACTTACTAAAAAGTAATAATAAATCAAAGGATAAGAAAAAATGTCATTGCAAAACAAGTACTTATGATTATTTTTCACTTTTATGAAAATTATATAAAATTATTATTTAAGGAAATTCTTGTCATTATTTAGAATAAACATATAATAATAACAACTACATACATATTTAAATAACAAATTTTAAACTTGAAATATAAGGAGAGCGTTTATGAAAAGAAGTCATCATGTATAGTAAATTCATTCATAGATTCCAATGACAGGTGAACACACATTATACATATTCATTTAATTTCCACAAAAGAATCGGTTAGTCGTGTGACAATGACTGTCAAACAGATGATATAAATTCCTTTGTTGTAATTATTATCCACATAGGCACGTAATATAAGTTATAACTATGAGGTATTGGGAAAGACGTTATCTTAATTCTTATGCAAACAAATAGAAACCGCATGTCACCCACGTGCTTGACGCCACTCCATTTCGTCTTCTATTTATGACGCATGTGAGGTTCAGAAGTTTTCTGTCTTCATATATATTTAGAGCTTGTCGCATTCATCCTTTTCAAATAATGGAAATGGTAGTTAGACGTTGACATCATTAATTTGCGATTTACTCATGAAACATAATTGTCTTTTTATGTATCATGTATTGAATGTTTTATAATCTATGCCATTGTATGTTTGGGAGAGTATAGTTTAGAAAGAAAAAGTCTTCACAGTGACATGTTTAAGAAAAGGGATTTTAAGATATTTGTTAGTAATTAATCCAAACATACACTGAAAGTGGAGTGCAACTAATTTTCACTCCAATCTCCATCTCATAAATTTCGTCCATTCCTAGTGTGAGTAGAATGTATTTAAAGTTTAAAACCAAAAACGGTCACGTATAACATTAACATTTGCCATCACCTACCAAAAAAGTCATGTATGTTGCTATATTCTTTTTTTGAAAAAAAATAGTTCTATTTTTATCTTTTGAGGTTATTTTTACAATACTACAAGAAAGGGGACCAATTTCTGAAATTTGAATCCTAATCTTGGTCCAACCATATAATATAGACGATACTTTAATTATTTCCTCACTAACTAGCATTGCTTTGCTTCTTAGTGAAATTTACTCTGAGTTGCTGCTATATAATTCTAGGTAAAAGGCACCATTGTATTTTGTTCATTGTAACCCTTATTCACGTTTGCTTGCCTGTTGCCTTTTGACTCATGAATTGTCTTCCAATTCCAAACTATACTGCTTATATGTATTATTATTTGCAAATTATCAAAAGGATAACCAACTTATCCTTTTGATTTTTTTTCCTTGTGTGATGGTCATGTTTACCGTAGGTTCATATCTTTCGGCTAGGTAGTTTTTGTTGCGTGAATTTTTTCAATGCATGGCTCACTTTGTTTGTCTGTGGATTATAAGAACATGCATGCTTTCTACTTGAGATGTCTTGTTGACAAGCTCATTGTGGTTGGGGTTTAACTAACTTTGTACATGGTGGAAAGGTGACTGATTTGTCATTGTCCCAAGATAACGTTGATTGCTATGAACATCTAATGTTTTCACAATTAAATAATATTTGGTAATTATCCAAAAAAAATCATCTTTACTCATTTTCAATTTTATTTTTTAGTTTTATTCAGCATCCTGCAATAGAGATTTTGATTTCGAGATCTGACAATTGTTAACCATTTTTTTTTCTTATATAGCAAATAGTTATCCTCGCAACCTCCCTTTTTATTACAAAATCTACAGTTTTATCAAATTTTGTAAGATAATTTTAGCAATTATTTAAAATCAAGATATTATTACTTGTGAATCAAAATGATCAGTGAGATTACTTCTTTGTATAATCAGCTAGAAAATTAAACTCCTATCAAAATACTTTGAAGAACTAATTATTTATCAACTTTGATGAACTTAATTCGGTCATGCACAAGTTATTAATGAATGTATACTATTCTACAAACCTTATATAAAAATAATGCAATATTTATTGGAAAAAAACAATGTAATCCTATATCCCAAATAATTGTAATTTTTAATTGTCTAGTTAGTAATATTGAATTGGAAATAATTTAAAATTATAATCATACATAATCTTTATATAATGAACATATTTTTATGAGAGCAAGGAATTAAACTTAAACGATACAATCATAATGAGTTTTAACATTATATTAAAAAATATAATGTTAAAAATTCATATAATTTTTTGAATGATATTAAATTTTAAACATATATATTTAATTATAAAATTTAAATTTAATCATTTTTTTTATAATATACATTTTTCTCCTGATATGTTCTCAATCACAAGTCACAATGTTACAACAACATTAACCTTTTTCCCATAACTTGCTCAGTGCCAAAATCCACAGCTCATAACACACCTCCTCCAAGCAATTCTCAGCATCTTCCCTGTGGGGCTGGGCGTGTAAATAACCATAGAGAATCACAATCACACCCACATCACATGCAATGCAAGCAAGATCAATTACCACTTTCCATTATTTTTATTCTAAAAAAAATTACCAAAAAGGAAAATTGTGTAATCCTAGAAACGTAAAACCAACCTGAACCTAACCTAGGAAACTCCGTCACCACTTTCCCTCTCCGATTTTTATATCATTCGCCACACACATCATGTGTCTTCCGCACTTACAAAAAACGATATCCAACGGTCATGAACGGCGCCGCTGAGGCCTCCGTCAATCACAGGCGCAAACACCAAACAGCTCCCGCCGACGTTTCTAACGGCGTTAAGGTAGCAAACGGGGCCATGGCGAAGCCGTCCTCTTCCAAGCACTGCTGCAACGCGTCGTTCATGAAATGGACCGTGGCGGACGCTGTCCACGTGGCGACGCACCATTGGATGCCGTGCTTGTTCGCATTGGGGCTTCTCTTTTTCATGGCCGTGGAGTACACGCTCCTCATGGTGCCTCCGTCGTCGCCACCCTTCGACCTGGGCTTCATCGCCACGCGCTCCCTCCATGCACTCCTCGAGTCATCGCCGAATCTCAACACGCTCTTCGCCGGGCTCAATACGGTACGTCGTTTACACTCTCTCCAGATCTGAACGAATCCGGACACTTTTTTTTTTGTTGTTTCGGATTTCGTTGTGGGTAATTGTGGAGTCGAATTTGTTTGAAGGAAATGCCAATGGGTTGGTCTCAAAATCTGATATTTTTACTACGTTTGTTTGGTTTTAGCAGTATTCACTTAGCATTAATGGGTTTTGACATGGGTAGGTGTTTGTGGGGATGCAAACGAGTTATATCTTATGGACGTGGCTGATTGAAGGACGCCCCAGAGCCACAATTTCAGCATTGTTCATGTTCACATGCCGTGGGATTTTAGGCTACTCCACCCAGCTCCCATTGCCTCAGGTGAGATTCATCAACCAAACTTTGAATCTTTGAATTTTTCATTATTTTAACCTTTATTTCTTTAGGAAAATAGTCTACCTTCCCAGGATTTTTTATACCTTCATTCAATGACTTCTTAAAGTTTTCAATTTTTTTTTTATAGAATAACGTTGTAATTATTTTTTAGATTAAACTATTCACTTGCTCTCCATGTTTATTCTCTTTTAAGTTTTGTTCCTATACCAACATAAGACAAAAAACTCTAAATTTTAGTCTGTACGCAAATTTTTATAGCTGTTTTATACGAAGAGAGTCATATCTAGTGATAGCAACATCGACCAAAACTTAACTAATATACATGTGTGGGGACTAAAATCGCTAATTTTCTGATATATGAACTAAAACTTAAAATAAAAACAAAAATTTAAAGGTAAGTGAATAGATTAATCTTTTGAATAAGTAATCATGTCCTTATATCTACCCGAATTTTTTTTGTTTTAATTCTTATATGTTTTAGTCTTTGTTATGAGTTTTCCGACAGTGTAAAATTGTCAAAAAGTAAAAGGTATAAGAGGATTAAGGCATAACATAATTGTTTGAGATTAAAATCTAGGAGCAAATGATTAATTAAACCTTAACCTTTTTATACAGGGTATAGAAATTAAACATTTTTTGTTTGTTTGATGTTGAACAGGGGTTTTTGGGCTCGGGTGTGGACTTCCCTGTTGGGAACGTGTCTTTTTTCTTGTTTTTTTCTGGGCACGTTGCAGGGTCAGTGATTGCTTCATTGGACATGAGGAGGATGCAGAGGTGGGAACTGGCTTGGACTTTTGATGTGCTCAATGTTTTGCAAGCTGTGAGGTTGCTGGGTACAAGAGGCCATTACACTATTGATTTGGCCGTAGGGGTTGGTGCTGGAATTCTCTTTGATTCTTTAGCTGGCAAGTATGAAGATAGCAAAAGGAATGGTGCTCTCAAACACAATTTGATTGCGTGAACAATGTGGATATAGCTATAAAAAATTAACAAATCATCATGGAAAAGTACACATGGAGCTGTAAAAGTATAAGGGTGAGTGAGAGGGCAAGGGTTTGAATTGTTCAAAAAAATAGAAAAGGTCAAAGAGTGATATATCATATTATTAGGATTTAGGACAAGTCTTAAATCTTAATTACCGCATAATTTTAAATTTGATTTCTTTCACTACTTTTTGTAACCTGTTATTTCTTTTCCCTACTAGTGGAGTCTGGGTTGGAATTCGCTTGCCAATTGCTATGATCCCATGATTGATTGCTTTAGGTGGGTGTTGTTCCCACTTTGTGGACGGCAGTGCGTGTTACAGGAGGTTGATTGTAACATCAAATTTTAAGATTTTATTTTTAGTTGATTCAGTCATTGGAGAACTTTGATTGTATTAAATTTTGATTTGAATATAGTGGTTGTTGACTTATTTCTAAATGCAAATTTCCTTTTCTTCGGCCCCCCCAAAGACAAATCGGATCGACAAATACGAAAATTCCACCGAATTCAAACTATAAAAAAAATCTGAAATATATGAGCTGGTTAAGAAAATTCCTTTCCATGAATGAAATCGCATTTGAGCTCATTAATCGGTGACACTTTACCATGAAATTGAATGCATTTTATTATCAAAGTACTATGTACTAGTAGTAAATTGTAGTTTTGGTAATATTATTAAGGCGTTGGGATTAGATTCAACTTCTTACAAAATTAATTCTAATTCCATGTTGAAAGTCAAAACAACAAATACTAGTTATTTCTATTTTTTTTCAGTTTTTTAACATTATTTTGAGGATCAGAATCAATTCTAGTAACTATTCAAACACATTATATGTATATTTTTCTCAAATTAATTACACTTTCAGCTGGACTAAGAGAAAGAAGACCCTGTTTCAATAGTGACAGATTAAAGAGATAAATAAGGTAACAAGACCAGCAATTGCTTATGTCCAATGTAAAGAGTGGACTTTACAATATACACTATGTACTTAAAACCAACATAAAGTATGATCGAAATGAATATTTATGCAAAGTATAATGCTATTCTTCAGACTCAGAATCCAATTCAATTGTACATGTTCCATCATCTACATTGGCTAGCGGGTTGTATAGGTGCGAACTAGGATCTGTGCATCCTATAACAAAATTCAGATCGCAGCGATCACCCTGCGAAGATGTTTTCATTCATCATTAAGAAACTGAAAGTGTTCCAAGGAGAAACAGTGATTATTTAAAGAGAAAAGACATTGAAGAATGGAAGAATGTACTCACCCCTTCTTTTGACAAATTACCAATCATAGCACATTTGGTTATAACTTTATTTGTGTCTGGAAATATTGCTTGCTCGCATGCTCCTTCTTTACTCAGTTCCTCCGCCAAGCCCTACCACAGAATAGTACACCCAATTCAGGGCCATGTTAACTAATGCTCTAAATGATTCCATTGTTGTACATTTAGTTTCTTTGATAGTGTTAAAATTCATGTACTAAATTCTCACTAGCTCGAATATACTTGTCTTGTAATCTTGTCATATAAAAACAATAGATAGGACTCATTCTTCACTACTCGACTACTGTTTTCTTTTGGGGCTACATTATTATAGCTTTGCCAACAACCTCCTTTTAGAATGAAAAAATTAGTAATCTTAAAATCAAATCTGAAACTATCAAACATATATGGACCTTTAATTCACAGATCTGTAAGTATTTATCTTTGCCTTTATCTTATTTCCTCAAAAGAAAGATTGCGAGTTTGATTATAAAGCTAGGATGACCTGTGCATTAAGCTAGAGTCACTTGATTCAGAGAGAAATAGTGTGGCTGGCTATTTACCTTATTAAAGAAGTCAATTGGCTTGTTCTGTAATGCCTTGGGAACTTGAAATTGTAGTCTATATGGACCATCCCAGTCTACTCCATTTGTAAATGAAAAGATCAAGTTCAAAGCTACACAAAAAAAGAGAAGTTAGCAAGAAAAACACTGAATCTTTTTGTGAGCAAAATATATTAAGAAACAAGAGTACCAAATTACCATGCTTTGGAATGCATATCTGAATGGAATATATTGGGGCATCAGCTTTGCCTCGATCTTTTCTAAGCATTTCCCTTGGCTCACCACCACACATAATTGGCTGATTAAAACCTCCTGAATGGATGAAATTTTACTAGTCAGTTGGAAAAAAAGATGACCAGAGAAACGAAAAAGTATGATATATTAACCTCCACAATCTAAGAAAGAAGTATAGTCAGATTATACATTACAACAATTAGATATTAGGCAAAATTACATTATTTCAAACTTATTGCTGATCAATGCCAATTGAAACTTCTTTTATAGCAGAATAGGCCTCAGGAGGTATGATGGAACCTTTCCTGAGATTCAATGAAAATTTCCATAATATTTGTGTAACATAGTTTCCATTGGTTCTTGAGGCAGTTTATGTCTGTTTATAATGAATCCAAATATTTTGCCTTACAAATGCTATGGAAAATGACATTTTTGGGCAACCAAGTGACATTGCAAAAATTACCATTAAAAGCAATTCCAAATTCTTCATTAGGGACAAGTTGAGTTGCAGCTGGATTATAGAAAAGTCTTAGCTTTTCTCCCTGCCAAAATTTGTAAATTTTTTTACGAAAAGGTAATTGATTAAGTAACTAGCAATGAGTTAATTCAATACTTTTACACTTACTGAAGTAGGAGGGAGGCCATTCATGGTTTTCCAATAGACAGCAGCCCTCCCTATTTCAAACTTAGCCCATGATGGAAGCTTGCAACTGTAAAAAATGATTGTAGATAATGATATTGTAATAATGTTATCCAAATTTAACTTTTATTCTGGAGAAACAAAATTTTTTTAAAGCACAACACTACAACTTGAATACCATCCCCATCACTTATTCATTATTTAATTTCCATGCTCTTTTTTCCCATTGCAGGTGACACTATCATTGTGAAGTGAAGGAAAGACAAAAGTAGATCATGGAAAAGGTATTAAGAGGGGGAATTCGTACTCCTGAATTTCCTCAGTTGTTGTTGTTGTTGCAACAGCAGCAGCACAGATGTTTTTGCTAAATTTCACATGCTTTTTCTTCACAAGGTAACTTCTTGGTGACGAAACGTTGAGAAAAGGACTAGCTGCATGAGAAATGATAAGTGTACATTTGAAAGAGCATAATCTAATCTAACTTTTTTGATATGCAATATTGTTCACACTCATTTTCTCTGATCATTATTGGTCATTTGTAGTTACTTATAAGATTCAATTGGATAATACTATACCATACCGATATTGTTAAGATGGAAAATCGACATTCACATTCAGATTAAGATCTGGAAAGGGAAATGCTTGTTCAGAACCCTAATCGAAGAAAAATATAAATATTTTCTAAGAGACTATAAATTATTAAAGGATTCTGTAATATGAAACTCTTATCAAGTTTGAATGAATGATTATAACAACCCAGCAGCTACTTGTTATCCAATAATTGAGAAATAATATAAGGAAAGAATATTAAAAAGTCAGATCAGATAATAAGGTTGTTGGCTAGTATTTGTTAGAACTTGTAAGTGAGAACATAACATGTTTTAGCTTTATTAAAGTTCTGATGCAATGTCAATATAATGATAATTTATTCTGATTCCCACTTTGGTGGAGGAACTTTCTTCTAGGACTCTTAACAGAGCAATAGCCGCAGCCAAGAAACATATAATTATATAAAAGTACCCATAATAATAATAAAAAAAATATGCATATTTATATGACATGGTTCTTTGCAGCAAATCCTAAAGTTTCATATAACATAACATATTAGTGTAGACAAAGAAGCAATAAAAATTAAATAAACGCGTATTAGATGATAAGAGAGACTGACCAAGCGTGTTTGAAATGGTAGGAGACACAGGCAAGCATGGTTGCGTGGAAGATGCAAAGATTGATGCATTCGTTGCAGCCATGACTCACACTATTTTGGTGAATCCTTGCTATTGGATTGGAATAAGGTAAGGTGCTGAAAAGAGAAGAGCCGTAGTGAATAGTGATATCTAACAACTGATGAACATGTCCAAATTTATAATAGCCAAGAGATAACAAGAGATAAATGATATTTTTCAGTGTGCGTGTCAGAAAGTCGGAAGTGGCAAATGGCAAGACACATCAATATCATAACACTTCGATGCCAAGATTTTTATGAAGATAATAACACCTCGAAGTCAAGATTTTTAAGAAGATAATAACACCTCTCGAACCCAAGATTTTTATTTTTTAAGAAGATAATAGTATTATTCAACTTTGGTAGTCGTTTTTGAAACACAAAAAACATGTAAATGCTAATAAACGCTGTTAGAAAACTTTCATTCAAAAGGAAGATTATTTATTATTTTAAAAACAGAATATATTTAATATTTATTATTTTGAATATTTAAAAACATTTGATATAATGTTATCAAAACACTCATTAAATATTCTCTATAATACTAAAAAAAATCACTACCTGCACCCTATTACCAAAAGGTGTATTTCTTTTTTCCTATTTGTAAGAAATATAGAGTTATTTTAGATGTATTAATTATTAATTTTTTATATTTTTTAATTTATTGTGAAATCTATTAATAATACACCCACTCATTCTTATATCACAAAGTTGCTCCAAAATTTGCATGCTTCCAAGATGAAGATGAAGAATCTAATCAACCTCTCTCTATCTATCTATATATATAGATTTATTAATATAAATGGTGTACTTTTGCACTATGTGACCAAATGCTAAGTGCTCCAGATTTAATATACCTAGATTTTATATTTATTGAATTCTTTCTGATTTTATGGCTTTCAAGTTCATTTTTCATCGTTGGAATTTCTAGTGATGATATCATTGCATGCCTTTAGCCTTTCTAAAACTTCTCTATTGTTAATTTCTGCAATTGCTACCTTTTGTTTTGTTTGTCTGGTGCTGCAGTGAATATCATCAAATGGTTTCTCTAGTCTAAAACTAGCAGAGTTAGTCTCTTATTGATCATGCTGGACAGAACTAGTAGAAGAAGCTAGCTAAGGAACACATTATTTTAAATTAGTTTATTTTCTATAGATTACAGGGTACATATTATCATGAATTCCTTGATGATTGTCCAAATGGAAATGAAAAAGCTATATCATGGATGGAGGTGTTGGAATTGTGTGATGTTGTCCCATTGCATTCAGGCATAATTCTGAAAATGTTTTTGTCGTTTTAGGGATATGTTTGACTTCTACTATCCTTTTTGTGCTCGTGTCATGTACAGAATTTTTAATATCACTTGTTGATGATTGCTCTCCGGCCAAGAACACTTACATTGGAAAGCTGAGGTTAATCTCATATCTCTCTGCTTCTCGTACTATAAATTTCTATTGTTGACTTGATGTGTAAGCATTAAGCACTTGTAATGGTAATTGGGTTATTTACTTAAGTATAACTGAATTTTGTATATTTTTACTGCATTGTGTTTGTAAAAATTAATTCAGATCAGATTGTGAAGAAATGTATATTTTTAAATATATTAATTACTAGTAATTTTTTATATAAATTTAATTTATTGTGAAGCCACAGTCATTGACTTATTAGTAATATTAATATTACCATATTAATAAATTAATATAAGATATTTATTGGTGAGAAATTTTTTTTCTTGAATTAATGTCAATAGTGTTATTTTTTGGTAAATATGTACAAGATATTCTTATAATTAAGTTTTTATGATAACTAAAAATTTCATATTTGTAAAACTATATAAATTAAAAGTTAATTCAATTCTTATTATTATGTTTGGATATGTGAAGGGTCGGGTATTAAGTTACTCGTATTTGCTAAAATTTATTGGTAAGTATCCGACCTTATACTTATTCAGTAAGTAATTACTCTATTCATCATGATAATTTTTATACGTATCCATTAGATTTAATACAAATTATCATTTATCACCCCTAGATATCATATATTTTGAAAAATGTATATTTATTATGTACCATTTTATTTATCAAATTACTATTTCAGCTTTGAAGTGATACCAATATGTTTGAGGAATATCTTAAAGTAAGGTGTTAAATTTTAAATTGGATAAATAGTAAAATTTGTTCAAGAAAATATAATGTTGTAATAAATTGGTTTCTAAAAGATAAAAATACAAATTTAGTTTTTAAATATGCAAAAAGTATAATAAATTAGTCTTTTTTATTAAATTTGTGAAATTATTTTATTATTAATTTATAATGTTTAAGGACTAATTTGATAAATAAATTATATTTTTAAAACTAATTTGACGTGAAATTACAAAGTTTAGCGACCAAGTGTGATTAAATTATCTAAAGGATAAACTTTAAACACTTTTCTTTTACATTAAATTGTGAGACTATATTTAAATTTGGTTATTTTTTAAAAACTAATTTTTCAGCATTTGAAACTTTTATGAAAGGATTTGATTATTTAGTCTTTTAAATTTTTTAATCATGTGGGTGTAAAAAAAATTGTTGACTGTTGGGACGAAAGAGGATAGTCACTGTTGGGATTAATAAATACTCAACTTGTAATCCAAAAATATTTGAATTTAATTTACGCAAACCTATACAAGTTATCATCTTCCACAAATTAACAAGAAGAACAAAATGCTCTATTTTCCAGGATCTAAATTGAAGTTCAGAGATTATCTTTAAAATTTGTAATACTGAAAACAAGGGTTTAATCTGGACCTTATTAGGCGAATCCCTGCAGCCAATGTGATTCATAGAGCAACACCTACAGGGGACACCGCCTTATCCTCTCTATTCCCATTTACTTTAACTCCACCCCACATTTTTTCTCTTCACCGTTCACACCACAAGTGCTTTGTTTGTTTAGTTGGTCACTTGCACATCACAATCAACTTCACCACATTAAAACCCAAACCCAACACAACACAACACAGCACAAACCATTCAATTTCTCCTTCATGGCTCTCCTCACATCCCAACCTAAAAACCCCATTCTCCATCGCTTCACCACCCTTCACCGCCCACTTCCACGCTTACATAGAACCGTTCTTGGTCTTAGCTCCTTCTCTCACAACAATGCTCTCTCCATTAAAAAAGTTAACTTTAACCCAAAGCAAATCAAAATTTCCCTTCAAAACAACCCCTTTTCCTATAATTTGGCAGTGACAGCCAAAGCCAATGCCAATGCCAATGCTGCATTTGGAGAAGGTTTCAAGGGGGAAGGGGCATTGAAACACAGAAAGATTTTGTTGTCAGAGGTTGAGGTGAAGAGAAAGAGGAGAGTTTTCTTTGGGAGAAAATGGAACTCTTTGGATTTTGGCACTGCTGGAATTGTGTTGGCAATGCATCTCCTTTGCGTCTTTGCTCCATTCCATTTCAATTGGCCAGCTTTTTGGGTGGCTGTGGCGCTCTATATTGTCACTGGCCTTTTTGGCATCACTCTTTCTTTCCATAGGAACCTTTCTCACAGGAGTTTCAAGCTTCCCAAATGGCTTGAATACTTCTTTGCCTATTGTGGGGTCCTGGCTCTTCAGGTCAATTTTGTTTCTTTAAAACAAAACTTTCTCATTCTTCTTTTTCTGTCTCTTTCTTCAATTATTCTTCATGCATTGGTTTTTGGTGATGCAGGGGAATCCAATTGATTGGGTGAGCACACATAGGTACCATCACCAGTTTTGTGATTCTGAGAGAGACCCTCATAGCCCAACTGAAGGATTCTGGTTCAGTCATATGAGTTGGATATTTGATACCAATTCTGTCCTAGAAAGGGTATGTATGATAATATGAAATACATCTTCTGAAGAAGCAAACAACAACCTTAAATTAATGAATTTGCAAATTCATTGTGGGATGTTATATATGTGCAGTGTGGAGAGGCAAACAATGTTGGAGATTTGGAGAAACAATCCTTCTATAGATTTCTCCGAAGCACTTACCTTGTCCATCCTTTTGCTATGGGAGCCCTTCTATATTCAGCAGGAGGATTTCCATTCCTTGTTTGGGGAATGGTACCAAAATTTTCTTTCATTTTACTTTTAAAAGATGTTTGTTGTTCTTTTGCTTAATTGAGTCATTGGTTAAGTAAAACTCAACAGAACAGAGAAAATTGAAGTCCAATTTGGAAGGCTATTCCAAGTCTCACTTTTTTTTAATAAACACAGGGAGTGAGGATTGTTTGGGTTTATCACATAACCTGGTTTGTAAACTCAGCTTGCCATGTCTGGGGGAATCAAGCATGGAACACCAGGGACTTATCCAGAAATAATTGGTATTTTTCTTTTACCTTAAAACTTTTCATAGTTGGTAATTGGTTTGATTTTTTATATATAAATTATAATCCATTGAAAATATCTTAGGTGGGTGGCATTGCTTGCATTTGGTGAGGGTTGGCACAATAACCACCATGCTTTTGAGTACTCAGCTAGACATGGACTTGAGTGGTGGCAACTAGACATGACTTGGTACGTTGTGAGATTTCTCCAAGCTATTGGGTTGGCCACTGACGTCAAGTTACCCACAGAGAGTCAGAAGCAGAAAATGGCATTCAATAGTGATTCAATTGCCACATGAAACACAATAAATGATTAAAAAATGAAAATAAAAAGGATTTTAGAGGTACTCGTTGATGGCCAAAAGTTTTGGTAGGAAAATTGTTCTTTTTTGGGTCTTACTTTTCAGCCATCATCGATGCTGGATTTGACCATGTATATGGGACTAGAAAATAATATTACTATATATTGACACAGAAGAATTTAAAATATTGCTACCTTCTTCGTCATCTTCCTTTAGTTATTATCTTATTATATTGTGACTGAAAGTTGGTTATTGAGCTTCAATGAGAATCAAATTTAAAATTTCGTACACACTATCTAAACTTTATAAGGATCCGTTCGGTAGAATAGAATATAAAAAAAGTTGAGATGTAAGTTTTTACTTTTCATTTTTCTTATGGAAAAGTTTTAGACTATCTTTATGATAAACAATTTTACTAAGCTTCCTTGTTCATACCAAGGCAATTGGCTCCACAGTACTCCCACTTGGGGGAACACTGTATGCTTTCTCCAAAAGTTGGTAGATCTTCACTGTATAATAATAACGCAAACTTTGTGGTTCTGAAGCCAAATTCATAATTCATAATTTCAAAATAGACTACTAAGTGTGTGTTTCTTTTTCGTGTTTACACGAATTTTGGAGCATGTAAACCGAAAAGTAATTCCAATTCTCAACGCATTTGCAAACACAAATGTGAAAAGTTTTATTGTATTGGTCCCACCACATTTCAAGGCAGTGGCATTTGAAATTTTCAATCAAACATTGAGCACTAAAATCACATGTTATAATTATAATTCTTTACTAAAATATTGGTGAGTACAGCATTCTGCCTAAGTGCCTAGTATTTGTGCATTTGATGCTTATTACTCTGTAGATGTTTGACTGCATGTTTGGTACTGTTGTAAAACTAAGTTTGAAGCAAAAGTCATTTTGCAAATTGATTTACATTAGTGTTTATTTTGCTTTTATTTTTTGAGTTTGCATTGAAATGCATCTCACCATAGTATTTTTAAGTGCAAATTAAACATATACTAAATATAACCAATAGTCTTGGCATGGAAATACGCCCCATTTGATTAATACTTTCACACATATTGGTGCTTGGATTTCATTAAAATGTATATGAGATTTATTTATTTAAACTGAAATGTGAAGTTATTGAAAACTTATACGCTATAGATTTATCATGAAATGATGGGAAACGATATTTTGCGCGCTTCTACAGTAGTTTTTATGCACCGTCCATGTTTTTGGGTATTTTTCTTTCGCTTCACCGACCAGTTAAATATGCATGGAGGATTCATTGTTGATTTATCATGTGTTATACAGTGACTCAAGGATAAGAATACTATAGTTACTTACTCGTGCTATTTTTTATCTATAATTATTCACGTTAAAATATTGTAAATTAATATATAAAATTAATCAAAAACGCCCACCGTGGGGCTCGAACCCACGACCACAAGGTTAAGAGCCTTGCGCTCTACCAACTGAGCTAGACGGGCAGTGAAATGTTTAGACAATATAATCTTAAATATTTCTTGTAACTCATGTACATCAAAACTTAGAAATGGACTTCACGTATTTAGTGAAAAATTTTACACAATAGAACGCAGTGTCCATAAGAGAATGTTATAAATAATATGCTAATAATATATTTCATATATCAGCATCAAATTTGATTTTACAAGTGTCTTTTCTTCCTCTTCTTCGTTTTTTTCTTCAAAGACGAGCCTTGCTAAGGCAAGATGTTAGTCCTCAACTTATTCCACTTCGAGCACCTCTCTCAGGCAGCCAATCCTTTTCGAAAACCAACACTGATCAATGTAATGAGTTTAGGATTAATATTCAAAGAATTTATTCAACCTCAATTTAACTTATTCATTCTAATTAAATTCCTCGAGCATTCATTCTTTAGAGTGAGTTTTTGCCAATTTACTATCTTTCAATGTGCCTTCTATATCAAACTAAATACATTATATTTTTTCATTTTTTTTAAATTCAAATATTATTATTTAAATTTAATCAATCTCAATTTATTTAGTTATTAATATTAAAAAATTTAACATATAAATTTAAAGTCTATATATTAAAATTTTGGCACATTGTATCAACTTAATAAGTAGTTTACACAATTTATTTTTATAATTTACTGCTTAATTTTAAATATCTTATCTATTAAAAAATACATAATAAAATAAAATTCTCATTTGTTTACAATGAAAACGTCTTCTATTATATTTATTCCTTCTTAAAAAATACACACAACATGAATATTTATAAATGCTTGTACAATCTAAACTTATAAATATTTATTCTATACATGAAAAACTCGTTAGTTTGTTCATTTTCTTTCATCTCACTGCCACTTGTTGTTCTCTCTATCTCCTGGGCTTAGAAATTAAGTCAAAGAAAATTAAGTTGGACTTGTTCATTCGAGCTTTTGGGGGGGAAGGATTACCCATTCGGTTTGTCAGATCTCAAGCAGGCCTAGTAAGTAGTCAACGTAACGGGCTTTTGCTATATCATGAGAAGCACTTTTACAACTTCCCTAAGACGTAATTATATTTTTAATTCTTCAAATAAAAATTTATAGAATTAATTACAATAATCATTTTACTTTTATTACGCTAGTCAACCATCTCTTTTTCGGCATTAATAAGTTATAATGATCAACCATTTAATTTAATTTGCTTTCATTACACTAAACATTTCTATTTTTTTGAAACCAACACAAAACATTCTAATTATTGACTTTTCTTTTCAAATTGGACATTTTTGATGTTTTTTTTTTTGTGTGGCTGTCAAGAAGTATATGTATAAAATAATTCATATTAAATTTGAATAAGGTGAATCGAGATTTAAAGTTCAATTAAATAAAACAAAAAATTACATATAATTGAATATTAAAATAGTTGTCAACAAAATTTTCATGTCAATATTTAAACATTATTTTTTTTGTCTTTTTTTTTCTTTCATAAATGAATGTCTTTTTATTATTATTATATTTACCAACGAAAGTTTCATGGAGTTAATTGGTGAGATTAAAAGTAATGTCAAAAAAAAGAATGGTGACAAATATAATAAAAACAAATTACAAGAGTAGTAATTGTAATTAACTCAAAAAAAATCAAAAGATAGTTAGTGAAATGAAAAATTAACAATTAGAATATTTTTGTAAGATAAAAAAATAGAGGCGTCTAGTGTAATAAAAATAAATCACTTAGATAGTAATTGTAATTTACTCAAATTTATAATTTTAGTCCTTCTACCAGAAAATGTAATTTTTATTTGAGGGAAGAGACTAGCTCTAATATGTATAATAGTAAAAATAACTTATTAGAACAATAAATATATAATTATCTATTAGTTTTTTTAGGAGTATCTATTAGTTATTAATAAGTATCAGTTAATAAATAAATATAATCTAATATAAATAAATCGAGTTATGCATTTGTTCACTAGAATTTAGTCTCTTTAGGACGTAATGCTATTAATATTAATCTAAACATGGTAACCTTATTAGTTTTGATTTATTTTCATCCTTAATTAAATAATGATGATTTTGTAATAATTTAAATTGTGATTACAAAACTATTGTAATGATTATTTTGATAACTTTTAAAGATATGATGTTTAATTAATCTCCTCAAAAAGTATAGTTTCTCGTGGTGTAATCAAATAACAATTCTATCATAAAATAGACTGCGAATTCTTTAAAATTTATCTTACGTACACTTTATGATAATTTTTGTGTACTCCATACGGGTGTGTTTTGCCCTACTATAAAGCATACATATTGAAAAAAGGAAATATTTACATAGTGAATAATACGCAGAGTATTGTGTTTTCTATGTCAATTTCATGCATATGTTATCAATTGTTGTTGGAATGTGGCTGGTACTCGAAGTTCTCCGATGCATCAAAAAGGGGAGAGTAGGTATTATTAATTAAAAATGTAAGAATAACATTAACAACCTCGAGCATTGAAGCCACCAATTTTTCATCATTACCTTTACAACATATATAATCAGTTAATCACCATACCTTAATGACCTCATGGTTGTGTCAATTATATGAAAATGAACAGAATACGAGAACAGCATGATTTCAACTTTTGCCTTCTATGGAACAAGAACAGAAGCTAGAATATTGCTATTCATGTTATTTGGAATTTCGAGGCCATAAAGGGAATGGAAAAATAATGATATGAAGACAGACCAAAGGCATTGTTTGCAGGAATTGAATAATAGACTTCATATAGCACGGGAGAGCAAAATGCACGATTATGAAGACTATGGACTATAATTAAGACTAACAAGTTTAATTGAACATCGGTATGATCGCCTTCAGAAGTATTTCCGGTACAATAATTTTAGTTTGATGAATCTGCACCTGGTTACGTCAACATAAAGCATGCTTCCATTTACACATTCGCACCAAAATAAGTATATAATAGTACATGTATTGCCACGGTGACCCAAAGTACAATGATAATATTTTACCAGAGAAGGCAACTTAAGCACGGTATTCAAAACCTATATAGGAGTGGAGGGGGAGTACTTAATAATCATAGAGTCCGTAGATCAATTGACATATTTTAACTTAACATAGTAATTTCAAATTCAAGAATGATACATAATAATTATATCCAACTTTGAACATAATTGTTTCTTGTGAGACATATGTGTGATTTATAAATAAAAAATTAAAAAAAATCTTACTTAATATGCTTTCTGTGGGTATAATCTAATAATTACTCCTATAAAATTAAATTGTGTATAATCTAGTGAGTTTCATGTATAGTGCTGTTAACTGGCTAACAATATGTATGAATCGAATTTTAATCATTCATATGAAATTGAATGGTTTAGATTAATTTATCAGGTACTTTTTATTTGATACGCCACAGTATTGCTTGATTTAACCGTAGTTTGCAATTGGATAAAAGATAATTATAGGTGTGAAGTATTTATATCATTAATCTTATTTCTTTGTAGATTAATCAATGTGATTACGTCAGGACAAAGCATGCTGTATGCTTTGAGCAAGCACATCGAGGTTATTATTATAAATAAAATAAAATAACATGCTCGTTTTGATTCATAAAACAAAGTTAAGATAAAGTATGCGTAAACCCATAACCTAGATTGGGCTGCGCGTTTAAAACTTCTGTACGGTTAAAGTGCATATGTAACGGTTGCATCATGCATGTGTGAGAGTGTGTGAGTGCAACTAGACATATTAAAATATATAAAATAGTATTTAAAGAAAAATCAATGTATAAACAAATTTGTTATTGTACATGCCATGATTTATGTAATAATTGTTTATTTATAATAATACATTGTACAAATTAATTATATTCGTACAATACATATAATAACAATTTATAAAATAAAAGCAAAGAAAAAATATAAAAGATAAAGAGAGATAAATAAAAAAGAATATAGTAGTACTATATAATATTGGAAGGAATTATCCTTTGCTTGTTTGGCATTTAAATAAAAAGAAAGGGAACTTTTATCCTTAATTTTTATCATTTATTAAAAAATATTAAATAAATATCAAACTACTTTATTGTTTTTAATTTAATAAAAATGTTGCATTTCAAATTTATACAATGAATAAATGAAGAAAAAAATGCCAAACCACGTACGCCAACCATTTCATTTAATTTTCTTCTAATAATCTCGTTATTTTAAAGATGCAATGCAAAATGTAAACCCACAAAAAATGCATCAATATATCTCGTTCTCTTCTTAATTCCATACATTATGAAGATAAAATGAGTGCAGCCCTCTCCCAAATTCTCTTTCTTCTCCATCCACAAAACACCCTAGCAAAAATACACCCATAGTCTCCTACATTATTATAAAAAAACTGTAAAAAACATGTCATTTCAACTTTTCTAGTTATTTTATGCGATTATCATTTATCAATAAAAAAAACAGTCGGGTTGCAAAGCATAAACTCATATCTTAATTCCGCTTTCAACACAAGGACTTTTTTATATAAAGTTGGTTGAAATATATTTGTTTTTATGTAATTTAACATTTTTTTATTTTTATCTCTGAAAAAATCATTTTAATTTATGTAAAATGTGTTTGTTTTATGTTTTATCTTTAAAGTGTTTTACATAATATTTTTTAACTGTTCAAACTATTTTTTTTATTATTCAAAGTCTTATCTAAAATAGATGAAAAATAAAATAAACATATTTTTAAGAACTAAAATAAATAAAAAATTACAGAAATAAAAATAAATTAATTAATTAAATTGTAAGATAAAAATGTATTTATACGTATATGATTGTTAAGTATTTTTTACATACATACACTCTTTGAATTTCAAGATCTACTTTGGTCCTCATAACTGTCAAAGACCTAACTCAACTAAATTTTCTCTCAACAAAGTCACCTAAACTTTATCTAAAAATTAAAAATACAATTGGAATTTTGATTTTGTGATTTATATCATTATATGTAATGCTCCTAGAGCATACTTTATTTCTTGATAGAGCATACTTTATTTCTTGATTAAAACTCTTTTATAATCAGCATACATGCGAGGTGTGTTAAAAAATGATCAAAACAACACTTATCCTCTTAATAAGTGTTTTTATAAAAAAATTCCTGATCCAAATTATTTTAATTATTTAATTTAATGGTGAATAAAGTACTAGTTCCTTTCTTATCATTATTTTATCAATTTAAATGGTACTGGACTTGACTTTTTGAAGTAAAATTTTATACTATAGATCATAAAATTTTTGATAAGAAAAATATTTCATCAAAAAAGTGATTAATTAAGTTTTCGACAAAAAATAAATAAATTATTATTATAAAATAGAAAAAATATTTTGTACCAACATTATATAATAAAAAGAAATAGTTGTTAATTCACTTAATTGGATTGCTCCATCATCACCGATGGAAATCGTATAGAAAAGTCGATCTTCAAATTCAGAGTTCAGACTTGATAGTTTTTCACATTCAAAAATTGGACTTGTGCACACAATACACTAGAGACAAAAAAAAAATCCAAGTTACCCATAATGCACCACGTGTCCAGAGCATGGTCTAAACTTTTCAGCACCTCATCACCTGTGTACTATGCAGTGTGCACTGAGAACCAACCTTGTTCAACGGGCGTTACTTCCTCTGCTCTCAGCCCTGATTTCGATGCACCATCACGGTCACTACTGACCCAACCAACCCTTCTTTTTCTTCTTTTTTTTACCACACCCTTTTTTCCCTCGGGAAAGTCGAAAAAGGTTTCAAAACACACTGATACATGAGAAAGGTTAATCATCTTCATAGAGGTTTAAAAGCCTGTGTCAGTTTGTCACCACCACAAATATATAACCATAAATGAAAAAAAGCCACGCCCCAACATCAACATCTTTTGTGAAACTGCATGGCTTTGAACTTTCAACGCTAGCTTGCTTTATCATGTCATGCCAAATTTTATATACATTATTGTATAACTAATTATTTTCTCAATAACTGAACATGAATAATTAACTAGTACTATATCTATAAATTAAATTTACCTGTATTAACCACTACTATATGTACAAATGATGAGGTGCACAAACAAAATATTCTATAAAGTATATGAGGGGAGTGGTGGTGACTGACAGGTTACCGGCTGCAGGTGGTGTCGGGTGGGAAGAGAGGCAGCATTTTGCAGAGGACAGGCGCATGCCAAGTGACGGGTTACGGGGACAGCAGGTTGGTTCCATACCTCCACTCCCAACACTATCAATTCGTCTGCGAGTATGTAGGATGGTCCGGGAGATAACACACATTCACCTCGATAACCATCAAAACCTGCACGCCCTACCCCATTTTGCCTTTTGCATTTGTTGTAGCTAGATTTTAATAAAGTCTTTTTTTTATGTGTTGACTTAAAAATATTATGTTATTATTTTAAGATAATTATTATAAAAATTAATAAATTTATTATATATAATAATTGGCATTG
Source organism: Glycine latifolia (assembly GCA_013407115.1). Lineage (NCBI taxonomy): Eukaryota > Viridiplantae > Streptophyta > Magnoliopsida > Fabales > Fabaceae > Glycine > Glycine latifolia. The sequence continues at coordinate 6,970,235 of CM023948.1, read as the reverse complement.
GATGAAGATGTATAACTTTGTTTTCTTATTTGTTACCATATTTATAGACAATTATTTAGAATAACTTGTGAACAAATACATTTACAATAATTAAATTTTATACACTAAAATGAAATCATTCTTAAACGGTAAAAATAAAAATAGTAATTAAACATTTTTCTTTCTCTTTAGAAAAATTAAATTGACCATTTAAAATAAAACCATTAAAATAAATTATTCTGTAGAGTCTAAATTAATGAGGCGTTTGATTGTGTTGAACGCATATAAGTCAAAGATTAATAATATTATTATAGTAATTTGTTTAAGCTATCAGAAAAAGATTAAATTTATAATTAGTTTTATTTTATTTTAAATTTAAAATATAAGAATACATTAAAACTATAAGTTTTATTTAATAAATTTTATTATATTTTAATTGAAGCTTAGGAGTAAAGGTATGCATTAATGGGAGGATGAACAAGAATTAATAATTAATGTGGTCCAAGGCTTTAAATAGTGGTACATGTACAATATAAGAGAGGAAGGAAGTGGAACACAAAACTGTAAACCTATAAAACCCCACAAGAAAAAGAAGAAGAAAGAAAGTTGAAGTGGGTTGAGTTAGCAGAGAAGAGGGTGCTCCATTAAGGGCCACTCTCATCAAACACTTTGATCATCAAATCAATTTAAGTGAATTGGTTGAATCAGCCAAAACGGGTCTCCCTCTGTGGATGCTTGGTTTGGGTGCGGACCTCTTGTGGGCCGACATGAACCGTCTCCTCGCCTTTCTCTTCCACCAGGTAATTATGTGTTTGGAAACTCGTTGAAAATGAAAGAATCACGTTTGAGATGCACAAGTTATAACTGGTAGTAACTTATCTTAATTGGCAAAACATCTTGTGTGCTAACTAGCTTCTTTATATTTATTTGTTTATTTTTCTTTGGTTAGGGAGTGTTGGATGAGCAATTCTTGCAGCTTCAACAGCTGCAGGATGAGACCTCCCCAAACTTCGTCTCCGAGGTTGTCAACATTTATTTCCACGAATCCGAAAAGCTTCTCAGAAATCTCAGAGCTTTGCTGTAATCACTCTCTTCTTCATCTTCTTCCTATATTTTCCTTCATTAATTAGCATTTTGAATTCTCCTTCAGCATATACTATAATATGAGGAAATATTTACTTACTTCAAGTGTTATTGTGAGGAAGGAAGGATCCACTACTATGATTGTTACGTTACTACTAACTAGCTAGTACTATTTTGTAGCTATTATTATACAAATAAATAAATGATGATGGGTTTGGTTTGACTGATGCTACTGTAATGAATGCAGGATGGAGAAGGAGTTTTCGGACTATAAGAAAATGGGGATCCATTTGAATCAGTTCATGGGTAGCAGTTCCAGTATTGGCGCCAAGAGAGTTAGAAATGTTTGCGTTGCCTTTCGTGCCGCTACTGAACAGACTAACCGTGCTGGGTAAGTTCCATTTGCCAAACTCCCTTTAAATTACTGCATCTTTTTTTCCTCCCTAACCCTCTAACGCCACTACCCTTTTTTCCATTTTTCCTAATCATGTCATACTTTATCCATTTATTGCAAATATTCCTTTTTGCTACTGTATGTTTATATTCTCACGTTCTAATACTTTGAAACTTATCTTCGTTATAATGACTCCATCATATTTCTAGTTACATGATGCATATCTGATTTTGAAAGAACACTTTCATAATTAATGGACCAGTTTATTTAAATTTATTTATTTTAATAAAATAAATATTTATTTTTTATTTTTTTAATTTGTTTGTCTAAATTGTTTAACTTAAAAAAAACAGTTTTATTTATTTATTTTGATAAATAAATTTTATCTACTTATTAAATAAGTGTTATTTAAAAAAACGTTTATTTTAAAATTACTTATTATAATATTAAACAAACTCATCCATTATGTAGTGAAAAAATGATACTGGTAGTATTTAAGTAGCAATTTGTTTATATTTTGTTTCTATTTGTTCGTTGTTATTGCCAAATTCTACCTAACAGCTATTATATATTTAATCTTTGACCCGATTGCAGTTGCTTCCGAGCGTTGGAGATGCTGGAGCATGAATATTGCTATCTCAAGAACAAATTGCATGAATTGTTCCAAGTAAAGTTGCACTGTACCATGTTAGAGTAGCTGGCTATATTCCGAGCTTTATTAAATTCATACTGATTTTGTTAACCGGCGTAATAAAGGATAAAGATACTCAATAAAGAAAACATTAAATGCGTATCCTATATAGTTTCAATATTATAGTTATAATTACTTAAAAACAAATTCTAAATACTTCTATATGATAATTTTTAAATGAAAATGTCATATTTTTTAGTTATATATATACTAGTATTATGAAAGATATATATATAGCTAGGAGTCAATTTTTGAGGCATTAATTAATTATGTTTATTATTTGATAATGAGCAGATTGAACAGCAACGTGCTTTGGCCGCAGGAGTAAGGTACCCGGTGCAGAATTAATAAAGCAATGCAATGCAAGGAAATAAAATGATGATAAATAAATATTTGTAGGATTTTTTTTGCTATATATTTTGCTTTGTGTTCATTTCTGGTTTCGTAAGGCTAAGGACACGTATTTCCGGTTATAGACAAACCAAGCGATACCCCGCTTTTGTACTTTGTTGTGTAGGGAATAGCAAAAAGGGATCAACGCCTCTGGCTTTGTGGATTCTCTAGTGTACTACTTAGTGCCATCATGCTCTTCCTTACAGTATGCTTCGCTGTAACCCTGTTCACTTTTTTAAACTAAAGTGGATCAAATCTATTGAAAGTTGGTGGTGTTTCGATTTTTACTATTCTGAGAAATTATGCGTCTTTGTATTTTAGCTAGAGTTAGAGAAATGAAATTGGAATGGGAATGAAAAAAGGTTGGGAAGGAAATGCATGGAACAAAACAAGTACTAAACATCATTTTAAGGGCGCTAAATAAAGAATTCAAAGGGGGAAATTTATTAAAAAATATATTATTAATGTATTGTTATTCTCAATACATTTTTAATGTAATGTTTAATAAAATATTATTTTATTAATTCCTTGATCAGGTACTTTATTATAAGTCAAAAAAATTGGAGATCCTAATCCCATTAAGAATCAAGACCAAGGAATTAATCGGTGGAAAACATGAAATAAAGGGTTAATAAAAAATGCATGTTTTAATTGGTAATGTAGAAAGAGAACAGAGGGTTGGGATTTTTTTTTTATAACTTGGACAAGAAATTGAATTGGACTATTTTTTTGGTACATTTAAATTAAATTCGGTTAGACTATAAAATACATTTATTTGAAAAGTAACCTATTTTTTGTAACTTGGTGTAAGACAAGTTTAATTTCAACCAACTGTTCAGCTAGCAAACTAATTACGCATAACTTTTAAGAGTGGGTTGGAATAAAAATGATTTTAAATACATTAATTTTCAATACATGCGTGTAACTTTTGTAAATTAAAAGTAATTTTGGAACTTGTTACCATTTTCGTGAGGAAAATGAACCACATACGAAAGGTAAAAGAATGACAGGAGAAGTAGAAAGAATCGTGACTTTTCTTGTTTATTATCTTCAAATAAAAAAAATGCGTCCCTTCTTTTAAGTTTTAACTGATTTTTTTTATACAAATATATAATGAGCCTCGTTAGAATGGAAGGACAAGGAAACAAACAAGAAACGAACTTCATGCACCAATAATTTCCCTTCGCATTCCAAATAAAGAATACATTCGAATATAGTTTGACTCTTTAAGTTCGTAAAAATTGAACAAAAAAGTTATACATACAAATTTAAACACGGATAAAGATGCATGCTCAAAGTTTTCTTTTTTGCTTACATTTATTTCATTTATAATACTTAAACTTAAGACCTTCTTAAAATATTTAAATGTACGAGTATATATATATATATATATATATTCTTAATTAGTTCCATAGGCTTTAAACAGTAAAAATAAATTTGAAATACAAGATATGAGATGTGTAGTTCGTCTGGGGCATGGGATTTTTTATGAAACAAATAATAAAAGAACAATTTACCTAGATGGTGCAGCATGAAGAGTATTTAACATGCGGCGATTATTTCAGTGAGATATGATACAGGATACGTCAACCTAAATGATATCATGTGAATATTATTTGTGATATCTTTTGACATCAATTATATTTATAATTGATTTAAAAACGTATGAAGTTCACAAAAAGTAATACCAAGGATGGTATTTTCTGTTATTAGACAAAAATAAATAAATACAAAATATCATTTAGGATATTATCTCCTGCATCTCATGCGACCGAAACAATCTTTGCAAGATAAACACATCATATACTATCCCATCTACGTAAATTGTATTTTTTTTATTACTAGTTTTGTAAAAGAAAAGTTTGGGAATTGAATCTGGTCTGATGGAAAGAAACAAAGAATTTACATTTTTATCTATCTATCTATCTAAACATGAGATGCCAGAACTCTGGTCACACCAATCCCAGTTGCAGTTGGGTACAAAAGGCCAAAAGTATGTACCGTGGGAAGCTAGGATAGGAATAGGACTTGTTCGTTTCTATTCTTTTTTTTTCTTTCTCTGTAGCTCATAAGAGAGGGATAGGTTCAAGTACCAAACAAGGCAAGTGCACTGCAATAGGTTGCATTGCATTGTGATTGTATTTCGACGCTTCCCAAAGCCCCTTTGGCTTCTTTCTACCAAACAATTCGACAATGCCACTCTGCAAGAGAATCTAATCGGTCAAAAGTCCAAAGCCACTGCACTGTCTCTACATATACAAATACTAATACATAGTATTTAAAATTTAAATATATGCTAACGCTGTTAAATATAATTGATTCATTGGATACATACACTCAGAGTATCTTTAATGATAGATTATAAATTAAAATTTTAGATTATTTTTTAATAAATAGATTGTAAAGTAAAATTGAAATTTTTTTAATATTTATATCATTTTTTAATGATAAATCTTATTTTAAAATCTTAGATAATTTTTAATAAATTTTACATAAATTTTATTTTTAAATATTTAATAAATTAAATTAAATATTTTCTTTTTTTCTACCTTTCCTTTCTGATGTTGTCTTCTTTTTTTTTTTTTTCCTTTTTTCTTTCTCCTCATCTCATAGCTCTTTTTTTTCTTCTTTATTCTTCTTCCGCCGTGGTCTCCTTCCCCTTGGTTGTGACCTCCTTCTTTCTTCTCCTCCTCCTCCTGTGAGCCCCCTCCGTGGATATGTCTATTTTTGGAGACATCTTCCAAAATGCCACACTGGTACAAAAAATTTAGCCAAAGTGCCAGGCAGCAAAGAAATTTTGCCAAATTGCCACGCCGGATATTTCACAAACCTGATCAGCGAAGTTGTTTGGCTGAGTTGGCGCAGCGTCATTGGTTGATATAATTCGCAGACGATGCTAGCAAATTACAACTGGATGACATCTTTCTGGCATACAAAATCCGCTTGGACAAATGGCGAATTAGCATGAGTTCGCTGGGTGCACCAGCGGCT